>PYAF01001297.1:120091-141847 GCA_007407185.1 Glycine tomentella | reverse complement strand
AACAAAAACTTATCACATACAATAATTTTTTTATTAGTATACACATTGACTTTAATTAATTTCTAATTAAATTACAGTATGAAAAACATTTACACTACAGTATTATTATTTATTCTTAAATATGAGCTTATATTGCAATAACTTTCTTTAATAATGTTTACACTATTTTTTATAGTAATTCATAAAAATAAAACATTTCGACAATTCCGTAATTTTATTTTTAATTTAGGAAATCATAAACATGCACAACATGATATTAATCTACAACATTACTATTTCTTACTATTTTATACTATACAGCACATGAAAATTAATCTTTGTCAACTAATATACTTTAACTCACTCACTGTCACCAGTGCAATATAAAACTAAGTAAAAAATTAAACTCAAGAAATTTTCTATAATTTTTGTTGTTGTAAAAATACTAACAATTTAACTAAGTGCAAACATGGTAATAAAAGTGACAGAAACGTAAGAATGTGACAGGTCGTAATACCAATAACCAGCAATAAGTTGATAGTCCAATAACCAATACCATAAAGCCGGGTATAACCCAAAAACGAACAAAAGTGTGAAATAAGCGCCTATAAAAGAAAGCCATTTGTTCACTAATTGTGTAGATCTGCATCTCATTCTCATTCTCATTCGTTCATTGTCACTTTACCCACTCCTAACACTTTCTCTCTTCTCTCTGTTTTCCTTCTTCCTCGCATCAATGGAGTTGGACGGCGTTCTCCTCGGCATGTGCAACCCTCTCCTCGACATCTCTGCCGTCGTCGACGACGCTTTCTTGCAAAAGTATTACCACTACCTCACATTTCTCTCTATCTTTCTTTTGTTACTATTATTGTTATTATTACTACTATTATGAGCTTAGAACTATGAAGAAGTGTGTTGAATGAGGTCTATTGCGTGATTGATTTGTGAATCTGAAAAAAAATACGAGATGTTACAGATCAGATCTAACGTTTTATGGTTATGGATTTTTATGAACAGATACGATATCAAGTTGAACGATGCGATTCTCGCCGAGGATAAACACAAACCTATGTAAGATTTTTTTCTCTTCTCTATTAGTATATGTATCTGCGTAACTTCGTGTTTGTTTGTTTGTTTGTTTGTTTCTTTTTTTTTTTTTGGTTTGCTTGAATGAGATAAGTAATTTTCTTAAAAATAGAAAATGAAAACTTAGTTTAAAGCTCTTGTAATAGTTAGATCAGTTTTATCGGGAAAAAAGTTAAACACAGACAAAAAAATGCTAACGTAGAGTAAGAAAGTTATTATGCATTCATGCTTGATCTGAAGTGCACTGAGTTTGAGAGATTCTTTCATTAAAATTTATTATAGATTCATGTACTTTTTACTTCTTTTTTAATTCATACACTTTATCATGTGTCGGTATAACCTAAAATATGGAAAATATTTAATATTTATTCAAAAATGTTTTTATGATGTTGTAAAATAATAATAATAATAATAATAATAATAATAATAATAATAATAATAATAATAATAATAATAATAATTAGTAGCTTTTGAAAAAAGAGAGAAATGTTGTATAGTAGTACAGCATCTTAATAGTTCTCTTTATAAAGAAAGTATAAAATGTGAAAAGTAAATCTATGTAATATTGGAAACCTAAAAGCATTAAATGCATTCTTCATTTAATAATTAGGCGGACTTATTGGAAGATTTTTTTTTTTTATCAGTGACTTATTGCAAGATTCAGAACTATTTTACTTTCCCAGTCAAATATAAAGTATCAATGTTCATTGTTTAAAAACATGAGAGATAAAGGAATTTGTGTTTAGTTGTTTGACGATTTTATTAAACCTACTGTTATTCTGGTACTGTGAGAGTGGCATGTTCGTAATTTCATAAACATACTAATATGATGTGGTTCTTGTCTTTGGGATGTATGAAACTGTTATACCGACTTCTCATCCGCTTTGCTCTCTTCCTATGCTTTATGCTTGACTGTTGTTAAGGAAAAGGAAAATCTCAAGTTTTAGTTAATTATCATACTAAATACTTGGTGTATATTTTTTAGAAAATTTGTAAATTAAGAACTTGATGTAATAATTGGATATTCAACCTCCAATTCTGGGAAGATTTTTAGCTTTCTTTCCTCACTAAATTCTTTTCGAGCTACTATTTTAATAGCAGGATATTTTTTTATGATAATTTTTTTCATATCATCCTATAATCATCTCAGGTATGAAGAATTGGCTAACAATCCTAATGTGGAGTACATTGCTGGAGGTAATACACTTGATCTGAATTATTGATTTTCACGTCACAGATCCTTGCTTTACTAATTAATATCATGAAAATGCTGACAAAGAGAGGGGGAAAAAAAGAAAGGGATGGAAATGCACATTTCATAATGATGATTCCTATAATTTTCTTTTTGGCAGGTGCTACTCAGAATTCAATCAGGGTTGCTCAGGTATGCACTTTCTTTTATAAGCTGAGCCTGGAGTAGTTGTGTTACTTGTGTAGCTAATCATTTGTCTTCACCTCATAACAGTGGTTGCTTCAAGCACCAGGTGCCACAAGTTACATAGGTTGCATAGGAAAGGACAAATTTGGAGAGGAGATGAAGAAGAAATGTACACTTGATGGTGTAAAGGTTAGTTTAATCTTCTGATTTGTCTCCTCCTTTCTTTGTGATAGGCTACTCTGTACATGACCTAAGAATACTATTTCTGAAATTGACTTTATTCATTCAAAAATCAGGTTAACTATTATGAAATCGACAATACACCTACAGGAACTTGTGCTGTTTGTGTGGTTGGTGGTGAAAGGTCAGACGATCAAACTTTCCTTGATTGTTTTATTCTACATTTTATATAACTCAATAATAATGATATTTTATGCTGTTTTTTTAATAGTATACTTCTTCAGCTTAACATAATACTTTATTGCAAGGCAATTATTTGAAGCCTTCTATTTGATTGCATCTGAATGTAGGTCCCTTGTTGCCAACTTATCAGCTGCAAATTGCTACAAGTCTGAGCATTTGACGAGACCGGAAAATTGGGCGTTAGGTACCTTGTTGATATTGGTTCTGTTTCTATCTCATATACCTGAATATTCCAGATGACTGACATTTTGTTATTGCGTGTTTGTTTTTTCAATAGTTGAAAAGGCCAAGTATTACTACATTTCTGGCTTTTTCCTCACTGTATCTCCTGATTCCATACAATTGGTTGCTGAACATGCAGCTGCAAATAACAAGGTTAGATATGATTTGAACTTGGCATTCCCGTTTTACTAGCAGTTTCTGAGATTAAGTACTCTAATCCTGTATGCAGATCTTCATGATGAACCTTTCTGCTCCCTTTATCTGTGAGTTCTTCAAGGGTGCACTGGACAAAGTTCTGCCGTAAGGATCCTTCTCTGTTAAATTCAAAGAAAGAAAATTTTACATATTGATCTTAATAATGTCATTCTGGGATTCAGATATATGGACTACGTTTTTGGAAATGAGACTGAAGCAAGAACATTTTCTAAAGCTCAAGGCTGGGAGGTAATCATTAATTAGCAGATCTGAAGGCTTGCAGTTTTGGTTTAAGTTTTAATTTGTCATGTATTTTGACTCTTTTCCTATTGTCCTATTGAGCAGACTGATAATGTTGAGGAAATAGCTTTGAAGATTTCTCAGTTGCCAAAAGCATCAGAAAAACATAAAAGGATTACCGTTATCACCCAAGGTGCAGATCCTGTTTGTGTTGCTGAGGATGGGAAAGTGAAATTGTACCCTGTGATACCATTACCTAAAGAGAAATTAGTTGATACAAATGGAGCAGGTATAGACCTATTGCGTTTAGTATTTAAATGTTATGGTTATTTGTGCAGTTAAGTTTATGGGGAATTGGTGTGCTTATAAAATGAGTGCAAGTTATACTTTCCGCTTTCTCTGTCTTTTAAGAAAGATTCAAGTAATCTCCCTGCTAAAATGCTTTGAATAATAAATCATAGTCATGCAACCAATATCTAGATATTGCATCTTGATGTGGAAACTTAAAAAATTGATAATGTTATGTACTTATATTCTTTTGTTTTTGCAGGAGATGCTTTTGTGGGAGGATTTCTTTCACAATTGGTTAAGCAGAAGCCCATTGAAGAATGCGTGAGTGCTGGGTGTTATGCAGCCAATGTTATCATCCAAAGGCCTGGCTGCACATACCCAGAGAAGCCTGATTTTCATTAAGTGATTCCTCCTTTTCTGTTACTGCTATGAATTATTATTATTATTTTTTTTTATTATTGAGAAGGATTTTAATAGCCACACTCTAACTGGTGTGGTGTTTTTTAATCCCCCGGCTAGGGAAAACAGCGAGAAAAAGTTGCAGGAAAAGAGATAAAACTTGAATAAGTTCGTATATTTGAAGTCCGATCAAGGCATCAATTCTCATATTGCTGTTTATGATCTTTTTATTTTTTATTTTTTTCCCCTTTCTCCTTTTTGGTTACAGTTTATGTTGTATTTGTACCCCTAGCAGGGCACATGAATCTCAGTTATCTGTTTATCCTATCTTCTTTTTCCTAACATCACTTGTTTTATTAGATTAGTACTATAAAACACATTCGCATTTCGTAATTATGCTTACTCGGTCTCGAGGAACGATAGCAACCGTCGCCTATTAGGAAGAGAGCCTCCAGTATCATCAATGTGTGAACCAATTGAGTTGATTTGAGTATTTGGATTATAGATTGCAATTTTTTAATTGTAGGTTGGAAAGTGTAGAATGAGTTTAATATACAAATATGTTAAGAAATCTCTTAATTTATTTCTCTGAAGTTACATGCATTATCATGAAAGTTATTTCAAAAGTTTGGTTTTCAAATTATTTTTGTATAATATATAAAAATTTTCTTATGAGTTCTATGATTATTTGAAACTTTCAAAGATCTTGTCTTTTATTACTCCTTCTAACATTGATTGTTACTATTTCTACCTTGTAAAAAAAATATGATGATATTTAAATTTTTTAGGGGTTAATAAGGTGACAAGTTCAAATTTTTAAAGACATTTGATTACAAATTTAGAAGTTTAATATCATTATTTAAACTTTTGAAAAACTATTTTAATAACTTTTTTTCAAAAGAACTAATATGACAATAGAGCATTGCTATTGTGCACCAAAGCTTTCACGCACTAATTGCACGAACGCATACGTGTCAATAGTATGTATATGGTTACAACCAACAGAATTCAAGGAACAATATAATTTGGAAAAATAACCAATCGGCTCCTTCGTATATTGTTTTACGAAAACATTTTCGTAACAACTAGCATTTTACATGACAATATAGTAATTTTAGAGGACTGAAAAGATGGTTAATGGTTTCTCATAATATTTGGACAAAATTATAGTTGAGCAGTGTTTAAAAGATAATTTTGAATTCTAGATTGTGGTTTGAGTAGAAGGGACTAACAGATTAAAAATTACTTATCTTTTTTACTAAATCATAGTTTGCATAAAAGTGATAAAACAATCTAAACACATCCTAATCCTCCGTTTGATTAAGTAGAAATAAAACAGAGGAGGGAAAAGTTCAAAAATCAGCGGGGATGTCATACCTTTTATCTATTACTTTAATTAAAATATTTTATATATTTTTATTTGCTGAATTTCTTTCATCGTTACTAAATCAAGCATAAGTTTAGACTTGACTTCAAAATAAAAGAAAATAAAACTTTCCTTATTTTATTTATTCAAATGAGTCTAGTTTAAAATTTAAATCAGTATTTCAATATTTATTTAAATGAGTCTAATTTAAAATTTAAATCTGTATTTCAATAGCTGTTCGGAAGAATTGCGACTTCTCTTATTTCATATACTTTATTTTTCATTTATTCATTGTGTATTTTAATTTGAATAAATATTTAACTTAAATTCCCTATAATAGTGTTTTTATTTTAGTTTTTTTAAAGATTTTTCAGTTTTTATTTAAGTTAAATTCCCTAGTAATTTTTAAAATTTTAATCTTTATTATTAAATAACATTACTAACCGATGATATAACAATTATATCGATAATCTTTTGATTTATCATATTATTAAAGAGTTTGATAAGATAATTATATAATTTTTCTAATAAATAATTATATTTTTAAATTCTTTGTCAACTAGTTTGAGATTATTAACTATCTTGAATTGATAAGAATTTTAAAATTCTAGTTGAGCTTAAATATACTCGGATCGAGTGAACTGCTCAAAGCTACTACAGTGTATCGGTTGCCCAAGAAGTGGCATATAAGCATATTGCCATTTTTTTTTTGTCGGCGAAAACAAATCAAATGTTATATAAGGTACCAGTGGTTCCAAACAGGTTCGTACAAGTTCATGACCAAATAAGATACTACATCCTAAAGACACAAATAAATCTCCCATGTCTTTCTTATTGGGATGCATATTGTCTTATTGATCTCTTTAATTTTAAATTTAATATTATTCGGTTTCAATAAAAAAAAGTTAATATTATTCAGTAAGTAATTTTTTTTCTTACATATGTTTTTTTAGGTATTTGATAAATGATATATTTTTTATTATTTTAAGTTTATAATAATTTTTTTTTGCAACATTAGATCTTTGATATATCATTTTTTTTAATCCTTATTGTTAATTAAGTAATGGTATCCGCTGATTATATTAAAAAATTTATTTATAAATATCACATCATCATTTAATTAATGATAAAAACTAAAAACAAAAATTTTAATATACCAAATATTTAATATAACAAAATATTTTATTAAAGACTTAAAACAAAAGTTCATTATTTATTATCATTTATTAGGGATTTAAAATATATTTTAACTTTTTTATTAATTCTATAAGTAAATTTGAAGTACTGTTCCATACTACTCTATTTATATTGGGTTCATTTTGATAGTTGCACATATGTCACATGGCATGGCATGTATAAAAAAATATGTCACGTGCTGATGCGATAATAACATAATAATGGGTCATGCTCTAGCCTCAAGAGAAACATGTGCTTGAAGATCCGATCATTCGTCTATATATTATATTATATTCAGCCTTTGTTTTGTTTTGATTTGGTTAGTTGATTGAATTATTCGATGAACTTATAGTTGGTTACGAATATTTAGCGATGCTAAAGAGTTTTTTTTTTTTCTCAAGAAAAATGTCAGCCCAATAGCAATCTAGATACAATTAATGAGGATGTTCTGGAACATTATATTTTATGTTTGAGGGATGAAATAATTGCCCAGCAACAATTTTTTGTATGATAAAAAAAGACTTTTGGGAGAAGAAAGGTATTATTTGCCGGATAATTAATTTAATGTCGAGTTCTATACTTACTGGGATATTATAGAGGTTCAACTCTACTTTTTTCAGTCTCTTTATTAATTTTTATTACAATTATTTTTTATAGACAATAATAAAAAAGTCAATAACATTAATCTCATAATTTTAATCATCATACTTTAAAAATAAAAAATATGCAATATAAACATAATCTTAATTTTGCAAGTTTATTTTTTATTTTTTATATTTTAATTAACTAAATTATTTTTATCATATTTTAATTGATTATATTAGGTCCAGAGTTTAATTTAACTAAAGTAAAACATGAAAAATTGAGAATTGGACAAAGATGACTGTTTTTTTAAAAAAATATGCACACTAAAATTACAATTTAAAAAAAAAGTATTTTAGCTTTATTTTTTTAGAGAAAATATGCATTGACAGTGTATTTTGTTTTTTAGAATGTCATCTAATAAAATATCGTATGATAAGATTGTTGATTTTTATAACAATTTTCTTAAATTGGAAGAGATAAAAATTAATAATCCACTTCAAATGTATAACATTTATGCTTTGTTTGGTAAAGAGAGAAAAAAGATAGATAAAAATAAAAAATGTGAATGAAATTAAGTGAGAAATAAATTGTTAGTTAAATATATTTGGTTGAAGAGAATTTTTTTTTTTTATAAGTTGAAAAGAAATAGATAGAGATGAGAAGAGAGATGAATAAAAATAAATAAAAAATAATACAAGTAATCCACCATCTTTAAAATTATTTTCCCTCTCTCTCCCTAAAATAAATCATCCTTTCCCGTCCTTCCTATTTCTCTGCAAGCAAATAGAGGCTAAAAAGTTAAAAAAGAGAAAGGAATGGGGATGTCCTAAAAGCATTTATTTTTCCTTCTTATAAATATCAAGACTATCCCCATATACATCACTTTTAGTTGTATTTAGTTTGATCATGTATGTTTTAAAGAATTCAATTTAGTGTTTTGTATATTTAATGTGAGTTAAAATGGTCCTTCCAAAACAATCATCATTTTTAATTTTGGATGCGATTTTGAGTATTTTCTTGACTAATTTGAGACATATGTGAAACTTATCTTTGTTAGATTTACTTACACTAAAATTATGTAACACAAATAATGTTCAACTCAAAAAGGGATCAAATTAAATATAATGAAAATCACATGAAAAATAAATCTCACAAACAACTACAAAAGAATTTATTATTAGATTTTAAAAAAATATTGTTAACTAGATTCACTTTTTAAGTGATTTTTATTATGTTTATCACCTTTCATGTAGGTGAGTTTAATAAGAATTTTTTTGCATCTTGAAGTAGTCACAACAGAGTCCAAAATTGTAATCCAAAATAATAAAAAAATCATCATTGTTTTGAAAATCTATTTTGACTCACTTTGAAAATATGGATGACTAAGTTGAATCTTTTAAAATATAAATAACTAAATTAAAAACAATGTTTTACATTATTAGTGTATTTTAGCCTAATTTTTACTACCTTTTATTTTATTTATTTATTTTCCTTACTACTGTCTTATTTTTAAATTAAAAAGAGTAAAAATGATATAGGGGAAAGAGACAAGTGATAGGAGACACTGTTTACATTACATGCCTTCTCTGACTTCTCCACTCTTAAATGTGCCATACCTAGTCATTATTAAAGCATCAATTTTGCTGGTTCTTTAGCACTATTTTAGTAACGTGTTCGAAAGCTGGTTTTGCGTTTGCCCAATTTACCAACTCTAATCTCTTGCTCGTATTTAAAGCAACAAAATAGATAAGGACATGTTTGAATATACACTCATTAATAAATATTTATAATAGAAGAAAGTAAATAAAAATTATATAAATCAAACGTATTTTTCAAGTTAAAATTTATTTATAAGTTAAAATAAACTTTTGGAAGGTTCTATAAAAATTGAAGTGTATGACTTTTTTTTTTTTATCAGCAATTGAAGTGTATGAATTGATTTTATTTTATAGGAAAAACTTAATTATTACTACATCAGTGAAAACTTTATATAAGTTTTAGTGTTCTTTATATAAGACTTGTTGAAAACTTTATGCAAAGGGCTAGAATCCTCTCTCTTCTTGAATTGATGAATTACATCAGTGCGCTAAATGACACTTAATTATGCCTCAACTAATTACACACATAGTATTAATCATATATATATATATATATATATATATATATATATATATATATATATGGATGGCTACATATATATCAGCATAGTTAGAACTTAGAACTAAGAATTTCAACAACAAGGAAAGAAACTAAAAGAATGTTCCAAAAGTGAAATTCCTCAAAGAGACAGATACACTCGTTGGTTCTGTGGGGAGCTAGCACATCGAAGTACACTAAGGAAGAGGTGTTCATCACAAGGAATGCATAGTTTTGAATCAGCAATGAAATCATACTCTTCCTGAGCTTGATCCAACAAGGCCCTGAAGAGTGGATGGTGGAGCAATGCAACCTTGATCACATATCTCTTGTGGTTCTCGCCCACATACACAACCAAGTGACCCTTTGGAACATCACTTGGAATATTGTTGGAGCAAGCTTCATGCAAATTAGAAGAGGAAGACCACAAAGCCCATTCACAACAGTCCTCACAAGATATGCACTTGTTAAGGCACATTTTCTTGCACTTGTTAAGGCACCCTCTAAGAAATCTTGACTTCATAGTTACTTGCAAGAGAGAGAGAGAGTGAGAGAGTGAAAAAGAAAGAGAGGAATAGGATTAAAAGTGCAGTGAGTACTTGAGCTCGAAAGTGATAAGGTATATATAATTGTGGCATGGCAAGAACCTATGGTCTGGAGCATTAAATGGTAGACATGATTGGTAGCCTATGCTATTTGCTACTAATTTAATTATGGGGATCAGCATTTATATATATGTAGTAGTATTCAAATGTGCCAGTTATTGAATGATAGTTGCTGACTTTGTTGGTTAGAGCAATATTATTGTATATATCTCTGATACGAAACTGTACGAACATGCATGGCAATTGGCAATGATTTTAAGATAATATATATATATATATATATATATATATATATATATATAAAAGTTTTGTTATCATACACTCGTGTTAACGCACTCATATATAAGTGTGTAAAAGTTAATAAATTTCAGTGAAATTTATTAACCTTTACACTTATATTTTTAATAAGTATGTTAACAAGTTATATCGTTAATATATTTTAAGATAATTTTTTATAATTTGTTATATTAACAAATTCACATATATATATATATATATATGATTATTTAACACCAATCCTAGGAAGTAAGGGCTCTGTCCTTCTCTGCAATTCTGCAAGGGGTGGTGCTTAACCACTGTTTTATTTCCAACTTCCCAGTTCTCCTCAATGTTATATATGTAAAGACCCCACAAAGATAAGATATGCAAAACGGGGTGGGATAAGTTTCTTGGACAAAGTGCAAGTCCACTTATTTCTAATACATAGGTATGGATAAAAGATACAGGCACTTTCTTTAGATTCAGAGAAGGGCTAGCTTCAACTTTTTTGGATTGCAATCGTTGAAAAAAAATGTTGTACAGTCAAGTATTATAAAGTCCACAATACAATTGATTTAGTGCCACAATGTGGATCAAAATATATACAATAATAATGTGATTGTGTGCATGCTGATGCTTATGGATTTGAGATCTGCTCAGGAAGTGGAGCTATGTGGTTATCAATGATTTAATACTACTCTTTTACATTGTGGGAAATGAGCTAATTTGTAATTAATCAGCCACTTTTTATGTATAATAATGCATTAATGCTAATGTCTCTATCAATTTTCAGTGCCTTTTTCCTTGTTAGAATGTGAATTTATTCCCATTTGGATTGGTCTTAGCTCACTACTTACATATCTTAAATTATCTTAAATTTGTGCATGTTGGCTAAAGCATTGTTTTTCTTTTTTCTAAGGACTAAAAGAGGGTACTATCCGTACAAAACAAGACATAAAAACTTTCCTAGCTAGTTGCTACATGCTGCTGCAAATGGATTTGGGATAAGTTTCACTGTTCCCTCCATAGCTCACAGGAGCACAGGAAATGGGCTACGTATTGCAAAAGGGATGGAAGGAAAATATCAAATATCTTTGGTTGCAGAGTGGAGAATGGAACTCACAGTTCTTTACACTGAACTTTGACCACAAGTAGATGTGACATCTTTGATTTGATTCCCCTTACTATGTTTCCTCATAACGGATCTTTAGAAAACTTAACCAGTAAGAGTATCGCCTAAGAATTATTTGGCTTCATTTTATGAATAATATATCATCAATGTAACACTGTATAGTATTGCCTAAGAACTAGAACATCTAACACAATATTCTAGTGAAGGAAAAACAAAGCACACAAACAAATAATTTGTACCAATAATTAACTATCTTTTAGCTAAGAAAAGATTGGAGTATATTTTTTGAGGTCCAAGTTTTTGTTGTGCAATTGGGAAATTAAAAGGGTCTTAAATGTTAGATAATTGAGCAGTTTTTTAGTGAAAGAGGTGTAGAAGACAGTGTTAGAGGTTCACCTTTTTTTCTGGGTCTGTTATTATCTTACACAGTTGCTCAGAGAGATGATCGAGAGCCAGCACATTGATTCATCCCCTTTAAGACAAATGTCGGTTGTGCTTGGTTGGTTGGAAAAGAATAGCACGCTCAGTTTCACACATGATTATTTGCAGTAAACTGCCAACAGTTTTTCGTATGAGACAAAAAAGCTGAATGATTTAATAAAAGCCATTCAAGGATCTATGAAATTAGTCAATAATATGTTCTGGAAATTAAATTCCATTTATTTCATTTCATACTATAGAAAATGCAATCAAATAAATTCTTCTGCATGTCATTGGTCCAAATTCTCATATAGACAGACCTCTAATCATGTCTTGGGCAGAGGCAGTCAAACTCATAGTTACAGAATTTTGAACGTGTTTTTTCTTTTCGTATTATATTCTTCATGGGAAGCAATACTGTTTGAGTTGAGTAGAAAGATTATGATAATAAAATTATTCCTCCAAATATGTAAGACAGCTGCATATTTAGGAATTGAATCCAATACTTTTATTGACTGAAACAATCCCACGTCAATTGATTCATATGCTTAATAATAATTTTGAACGCATTACATGGGACTTGCTTTCAACAGTTATAACCGACGTGGTTTCTAGGTAATATATATCCAAACACAAGACTTTGCCAATAATCACGTGTCGTTGTATTGAATTCAAATACCCGATTCTTTTTTAAAACATAGTCTCACAATAATATGAAAGTGATGATGAATCACGTACATACATACACTAACCGGGTATCCGTATATATACTATGTACCTTCTGACAGTTAACTATGGTCAAAATAAACGGAGACTGATTGAACAATGAACACAAACACAAACAAACACTATTTTCTGTAAAAGTTTCCAAAGTCGTAAAATTATATTGATTGAATCAATGTGATGATTTAGTTCATAATTTGTTGAAAATGAAGGTACAATTTTCAGAACAGACTATGTCACATTATATATATATATATATTTTTTTTATTATTATATTATTGATATGCTTTATTAAAATTTAATCTTTATTGAAAAATCTAATTAATCACTTTTTCTTTCAACTTATTTAATGTCACTCAAATCAACAACTGATAATATATAATATATATAAGTAATGCTACGAGACTTATATTTTGGTTAAAGTAACATCTAAGAGTAATGCAATTGTAATGTGATAGATAAGGTTCAGTTGAGGGAGGGAACAAGGAAAGGACGTGGTGCACATGAGGTTTGGGCCAGGGGGCTCACGGGTGGGTGAGGATATTATGTGTCATAACTCTTAAACGAGAGGAAATGGTATTAGTTGGTGACACCTCAAGGCACTCACACACACTCTTCTATGGTTCGCAGCCATTTTATTTTGTGCATCTAAATTATTTGATTAGACATACTTTGCTTTGCTTCCATTTCACGTGCAATCCTGTGTTATCTTGAGCTGTCACATTATCATTTTTGTTCCCACTTCTCCCTAACTGCCCCATTTCCCTTATCCCTTAATCTAACACCTCTCCATGCTTCCTTCGGGGAAGCAAATTCCTCTTATTTCTTCTTTTGGAAACTTGTTCCTGGCCCGATAACGCGTCAAGTTCAAAATGGAGTTTAGCGTCGGTAGAGTTGTCGAGGGCTCACTTTTTTTTAGATCATTTGACGGCTGAACACAAATATGCTTGGACAGTTATGTTTTTTTTACAAAATTCAAGTGCTTTTGAGTAGACAAAAAGATCGCCTCTCTGAAATCCACAATGATAATGAACTTGTTTGAATAAAAGATAAAAGTATTTTTTTTAACTTTTTCATTATAAATCTTTTTTCAGTTAAGAAACTCTTAATACTTTTAATCTTATATCAAAACAGCTTTTATATTACTTTTCATACAAGACAAGACATGAGAGGAGATATAAGATTGATTGGATGATTAAGAAAAAAAAGAGAAAAATGTTGCAGGTTTGATCCATTTGGCCAATAAATTAACAATTAACATTTATCGATGAAAAAAAAAGACAAGACACGAGAAAAGAGAGAAGTGTATTATAAGATAATGTGATGAAAGTATATGAGGAAAAATTAATTCTAAAAAATATTATGAAAAAGAGAAGCGTAAATAATATAACTCTTTGTAGAAAGCACCAGCCACTAAAATGCTGCAAGATGAAGCACACAGCATTGTTTACCACAATCATGATGAGCAATTGAGCATCATGAGCTCCAGGCTCTAGCGTAGCACAATCAAGGGCCTTAGGGTAGGGTGGGGTGTGTGACTCAATGACCCATCCCCTAGATGCTTCCGGTTCCTCTCCCCAAAATTAAAGATAAAATTTCCTTTTTATTAAAAAATAAAGTGATTGAAGAATCTTGAAAAACTTATATACATAGTGCATTATCAGTTCCCTTCATTCATTCAACCATTCATTTGCAACATTGAGTTAGACACAGCTCTGAACACATTAGTCGGGCATCAAGATTAATGCACTATGAAAATCATACTATAAAAGTGTTAGGCATTAAGCATGGCAAACTATTGTAGGACAACTAATGATTCCTTATGTTTACAATTCAAAATTTCTGTGCCTTTGAAATATAAAATTACTTGACATTATAAAATTGGTCAAATATGATTACCTAAATTTCAACAAGATTCTTTTAACTATAGATTTCCATGGATTGTTTTCCACATGGACTTCTAAGTAAACTTCCTACGTACATTTCTTTTGCTAAGACTAAGGGGAGGAGAATCTTTAGCAATGACAGAAGAGCCAGCTTGGCTAACACGCAACTTCTTTGATCCTCGTTGCCTTGGGTATGGGTGAATTTTAGCCAATTCTTGCACACGATGTACCACATTAAATGGCAAGGGACGCAGGGCAAGCTCGTCATTTTGTTCAGCCTGCAATCACCACATGATCATTTACATTATTATCTCCGTTCCCCAAACTAAATCTTGCTAGAGTAGAGATAGCATATTTTAAAAAGAAAAAAAAAAAAACTTCATTTAAGTATCACATCACATAAGGTTGGAAATTTCATAAAGTACTGGAACACCAATTTAAGTTTGAGACATGCATATGAAACATCAATGAACAAAGTTTCTGGAAAGGAAAAAAAGAAAGCTAACCTCTCTCGTGCTTTTCAGTGCAGAACTGGCTCTCAAAAGGTTTCGCCACTTGTCCTGCAGAAATCACATTTAGAAAACAGGTTTGGAAGAAGGTGGCAACTGAATGAGTAAAGCTTTGGGAAGTACCCTGAGATCTATGGGAGTTCGGTAGCTTGAAGAAGAAAACAGAAACCTCTTTATGTCAGTCCATCGACCAACTCCATATTCAGATATGCCTTCAACCAACTTCAACACTTCAGGGAGAGTCCACATCTTCTGATGCTTTCTTCGATCTTTCCTTCTAGATCTTTTTGATGTCGAACATTCATCCTCAGATTCCGAGGGAAATGACTCGTTGTCATACTCAAGTTTCTAGAAAAGAAATATGACTTGTTAAATGGAGAATAATTTAAATCTGCAGACTGTAGCCAACAGTATTAGGCAAGTAAATCAATATGCAGTTATCGTCTCTAAATTTACAATTTTCCAACTAACACAAGGGAAACTTAATCTCGTAGATAACATAAACACCAAATCTCAACCACAGAACAATTCTGTTTCAAAAGCCCAGTCACAGAAACAGTTATGGACCTTAACTTAGCACAAATGAACTGTACATGAATATCATGCTTTAGAAATAAAAGAATATAAATTTATGACTGTTATAGGTTATAAATGATCCTGCATTTGAAAAAGTGTACAAAGAAAGCAAGCACCACTCTCACTCAGAGCCAAGACAAGAGGGAAGCATGATGAAGCTCATTCAGATCAATTAGCACGTAAGCTGAATCAAACATCACACTTCAATTCATTAAGAGTAGGTGGACTAAATTTAACAAATAATGCAAGAGGAGAAATAAAATTTATAAATAGGTCACATAATCATCAAATATTGATACTCAAGCTCAAGCATAAGTATCCAAAACCAGAAGATATAGAATGTATATGAAAACAGATTATAAATAATAGTATATAGATGATGATAGAATTATAACTTTCTTACAGAAAGGAATAAAATGCCCCTAATGAAAACAGTACCTCTTTCTTCGGACGCCCTTTGTGAACTTGCAACACAGGAAGCATCACATCACTATTTTCAATACTAGACTTCTCACTTGGACTCTTTTTCAATGCTTTAATTCTTATATGATGTACATCACATGATGAGTCACTTAAATATTTAGTTTTTGTACCAGCAGTTGGTGCCTTTTCCTTTGACCTTGAATTTGAAAATTCTTCAATGTACCTCTGAGTAGGCTTTCGGAATCTCTTCTCTCTAAGTGCAGCAGGTTGGTCTTTTTCAACAGGACCCTTTTCCTTCTTACAAGTCAATATACCACCAGCTAAATGACGATTGTTATCCAACTCTTGCAGATGTTGTATGTCAAGTGAAATGTTGTATCTGCAATTTACTTTTGATGGTTGACTTGGATTGTTCCTGAAGGCACCATGTGATTCATAGGTTATTGTCTCATCTAGAGAATCATTTTTGCATTCAGATTGTGCAATAGGTACTTCTGTTGATTCTAATACCCCATCAACAATGCTACTTCTGCTTAATCCGGAAGAATGACTTTCAGAACTTGAGTTTTGCAAGAGTGAACCTACAAAAGGACCAGAGCCTAGTACCTCCTCAAATTTGTCAGCAAATCCAAAATCTGTAGATTGCAAAAATAAATTTCAATAAGAAAAACAGAAAGAAGTAACAAAAATGAGGAAGCAGAAACCAATTTTTTTCTTTCTTTCTATCAAAACATCATTGCAGAAATATTACATCTTTATAGTTGTCAATTGTCATGAACCAACTAAGCCAAAAACTCAAGTTGTTCGGTTAAAACACATGAATTGTTTTATATTTAATTTCTAACAGGTCCCGCTCAAGGAACATTTGGGCTTGAAGTATAGACAATGCACAGGCCTACCTTGTGTTAACAACCAACTTTTTTTGTTAGAAAAATAGCAGCAAAGGATCAATTTTGTACCTAGATCATTTAATCATACAGACTATCATATGATGTCATGAACCAATTATCTAAAAAGCATAATTTGTAAGGGGAAGACAAGAATTGTTTTATATTACATCACTAAGAATAGCTAATAATTTACCCAAAAAATATTCTTCACATGTACCACGGGGGAAACCAACAGTTCCTTCAAGATCATCGATTTCAACATCATCCAGCAATCCATCAAGGGCCTAACAAAATTAAAGATAATTTTCATACCAACAAAATAAGAACATAAACAATGTAGCAGTGAAGTAACTAGCAATGTTATGCAATTGACATTAGATAAGATGATATAAACCTGAGACGATAAATGGACTCAAGCAGTCAAATAATAACAGTATAAATATAAAAACATATGAATTACTAGCTTCACTATAACCCCAACAATAACAGAGTGTAGACATATACCTCCAGTTCCAAATCATCCTTTCCATTCAAAGTTGTATGAGAATCCAAACTACCTGATGAATGTAAACACACTATATTAGATATAAAATCAATATAATGACCAAAGTTTGAACGCAAAAAGTATTGTTGTGCTCTGAATATAATAAGATAACAATACAGCTTTATCAACCATTAAAATTTATCTAATCCAAGATAATATCTCAAATATAAAAAAGTTTGATTTAATATATCTGAAAATGCAATATCAATGCTAGACTTCTAAGTAATCTCTGTCAACAATATTCAAGTTCTTATACAGCTTGCTTCTCCTTTCAATCTTCATTCTTTCACCTCATCATTTTACTTCATTTATTCCAGTTTTTCAGCAACAAAATGCAAACCCAAAATAATATCTTCTTGCCAATGGTCAAAAGTAAAATGTTATTCCCTAATATATGGATTTCACGCAATAGAATCAGAAAGAACGGCTTCAATTCATTTGAGAAATACCACTACTTGATTTTAAACCAAATTCAAATCCACATGAAAGATTTTCAGTATCATAGCATTTCCCTGTATTCTCCTCATTAAAGTGTAATATACCATCCAGGGAACCATGATCATTTCTAGGTTCTGCAAGCAAATGCTCAACTTCCATTACTTCATCTTGAAGAGCATGTACATATGATTCATCCAGCTGAACCTAGGGAAATTTAGAGCAGAGATATCGTTAAGTGATAGGTATTAGGCCAAACCATATTGCTCTTTCGTTTATTTCAATAATAAAGAAGAGAATTATGAAACAATGCCATAAATCCACGCAAGTGTTCACACATAAATAGCTTTAAAATGCTTCTGTCAAAAGATAAGTTTGTCAGGACCAAGTATACTGTAGATCAAGAAAACCTTCCAATCAAAGGTACGGTTCTCTAACACTTATTAAAAAGAATGTGAATTGTGAAGTAACACGATAGATTAAAAATTAAATATCTGTGCTTAAAGGCATAACAACAATGTAAAAAATCTTACTCTTTGGCATTTCATATTGGAACACTTCCCCAAATATTCTTCCCGATCCATCTCATGTCCTACAATTTCAATGTGCATCAGCTTAATCATTTTATTCTCATTTATATCCACATATATACATGTGATCTACACTTGTAAAATAGTATTCTAAAGGCAAAATTAAGGACAGTACCATAGGTGCTTTTAGTATTGTTCTCCAATCAAAATTGGAGTTTTACCTCCGTAACTTGCAAAATAAAGGTCAGTGCATGTTACCATGGTGAAAAACTCCAGTTTTGACTTCGGAAAAAACACTAAAGGCACCTATTGCACATTTGCACTACACCTAAGTTTTGTCCATGTTGAAACTGTAAAGCTTCAACATGGAAAGAACAAGCAGTATGTCAACAACACAACTGCTTATGTAAACATAAATGAAACGCCAAATGAAAATTTATGTCATCAATCCAATCCAATAAGAGTGTTTGGAAGCATGTGTAGGTTCAAACTCAGAAATCTATAGTGTCTCTTGGGCACAATACTTGAATTGTACTAATTTCATATTAATGCATTCATGCAGAAAATCAAGTCCATAAGCAATATTGTACTCTCATTTATTCAAATCAAGAATGCATATTACCAAAAGCTTATAAACAAGAGCCAAACCAAAACATTCATCTATTTTTCATCTACAATAATTTCCCAAAGCCCTCTTGACTTGATTTCCCAATTACAACTTCCACATCTCTGATTATTCAAGTTTCTAATCATTGTTTTTCTATCGGTATGTCACAATTAAAACTGATGGATTTCAACTACATGATTGTCAAAATTCAGAACAAATGCTATTATAAGAAGGGAGTGAGGGAAAAGTAAACAAGTGGGGAGCCAAATGTCCTCTAAGAGAGAAACAAAAAGGAAGAGAAAAATAAAATCCATAAACAAAACAAAACACTACAAAGCTCTTCAACCCTTCTGTACATCCCCAAAAGGGCAAACAGCATACAGAGGCCACAAAAACACTCCCATTGACACAAAGCTCATTTAAAATCCAAACGCTGCTCAATGCACAGAGACCATACCGCTGCCAGAACCAGGACCAGAACCACATCCAGCCTCAAAAGATTCCCTCTAATTAATTCCACTCATAACCTTCTTTAGCTCTAAAGAACACACTCAACCAAAGTGACCAAAATTATCACGACCATTGGTGCTCATACTAAATTAAATCAATACCATTAAACAGTTATATTAATTAAAATATAAAGAAAAAACAAAAAAAAAAAGCACTAATGGTCGTAAGATGAAAGAAGAATTGTCAAGGGGGTCTAGCTTAGTTGATTGAGTAGAGTGTGTGATTGTAAATCCCTTGACACTCACTGTCTTCGATTTGCACGGATAAAAAAACAAAGATGAAAGAACAATTTGAAAAGCAATCCTGGCACAGACAGTTAATTATTACAAAGACAACCATATCATAGTGAAGCTTTCAATCAACAGTATTACATGCAGCACAGATTGAAACAAACTATCTATTTAATTTAAGTCCTTCTCAAATGAATAAATAAAAACAAGATTAAGGTTCTGATTAAAAGCCAAAGAAAAAATAACTAAAAGAATAGTAGTACGCTACGAGAAAAACGCAATCCAATTATTCTCGGCCACAATTTTCTCCTTGATTTTTTTATCGGTAAAATCCAGCTAGCTACTTAAGACAACGCGAGCGAAGTAACCGAGAAAATAGAGATTAGGAAATGAAGTGTGAAAAATTGAAAACCCGAACCTCGTTCATTAATCGACCCGAACTAAACCGATGCTCTAAGCTCAGAAATTAAACAGAGTGAAAGAGAGAATTGAATTGAGTAAAAAAAACGAACATAGAAAATAAAGATCTAATATGCAGCAGAAAGCAGAGAGAAAGAAGCAGCTAGAGCTAGGTCGAAGATCGAACCTCGAAGTGTTGAATTGAAGAGAGAGAGAGAGAGAGAGAGAGAGAGAGAGAGAGAGAGAGAGAGAGAAATAAATTCGTGCGAATGTTCGAAACCGAAAAAGGCTAAAACCGCCAAAAAGCGACACAAAACGAAAGGATGGAAGGTGAGGTGTTTTTATTCGACGGAATCCAGAGTTTTTTTTTTTTAATTTTTTCCGACGCGGGTTTTCATCCAAATTGTGCGTTTCGAGTTTTGAGTCTGCAGAACCGGACACGTGTCCCACATTCACTGGTTCTGTGGTCGATTTCTTACTCGCGACGCTGTTACGTCTCAACGCTGTCTGTCACAAACTCCGTTACTCTCCCACAGCCCCACTTGCCTTTGCTAGTGCGACGTCGTTTTGGTTCCGTCACTCACCCGTCCCTCGCGTTTTTCTCGTGCCAATCTACTAGCTGTCCATGGTTTTAAATTTAATAATTTTAGTGATTTATTTGCCTTGACAACGGTATCTTTTAATCATAAATGTTTTTAAGAGTTTTTTTATTAAAAATATAGAATTTTTTAATAGAAAAACTCTCTTAAACATTTTTAATTTCTAATCTTATATTCTCATAGTGTGAATCTCAACTCAATACTAATTAATTTGGGGAAACATTGTTGTTTTAAAAAAATTTTACCCATGATAATTATTAAAAAAATCATTCCTCAACAGGTGTTAACTTGTTAGATAATTAGGTCATTCGATTTGTTTGTTTGGTAAAAAAAAATCCAACCACCTAACTATTTTTATATTTTGAAGTATTTTTATTTTGCTAATATTATTTAAAATATTGTAGTATTTTAAATAATATTTTCTTTTTTACTCTATTTTTTTTACAGAACATGCATAATTTTAATGATTAATCTATTTCCACATCATTTAAATATATTAAAATAATTGATAGTAAGGACTAGAATTCACTTATTCTTGTTAATTAGAAGGGTTTATTAAGAAAAATATATTAAATGTAGTGATTAAATCAAAGGCTCCCTCATGAATGATAACATATATTTGGACATAAGTACGTAATAGGAAATCAATACCTTGGCAATATGTCATATAGATATAACATACATAATTATATGTTTAATTACGTTATATATCTATGATCTTATATGTCCATCCACGCACATATGCCATATATACTTAATATAATTTGTATATATGTCCTTTGTTAGGGATGATTGATAAAAAAATTTACACATACATAATTAAATTTCAAAACTCTTTAAATTTTGAAATAATATAAATATCTGGCTAGATAAGAATTTAATTAAGTGATAATTTTTAATTGAAATTTTCCAATCTGTCTTGATAGTATACATAAAAACATAAGACTCAAGTATATAATTTTTATGTTATTATTTAATTAAAATTAAAGTTATACTTTAATAAT
>PYAF01001297.1:103974-114157 GCA_007407185.1 Glycine tomentella | reverse complement strand
TCATTATGCCTTTGAAACAATTTGTATTTCAAGTGTTGGATTATTTTATGTTGTGGAATCGACAAATTGCTCATCAAGGTTCTCTCTCACAAGGTGTTAGTTATACGAATTCTTAGGTAATTTCTCTCTCAAAAATCCAATATATCTCTTTCTTCATGTGCTGAGATTTCTGTTTAATTTGGCATGATTGCAATGTAGTGCAAGGGACCCAAATGTTTCATCATTTACTTTAGTGAGAGTTCCTAATATAGCACCAGCAACTAATAAAAGAAGGTAATCAACTGCTTGTGATTTTCCTTCCCGTAGCGTCTGCTTACAAATCCTGAACATAATGAAGATAGTTAATAATTCACCAACGTAATCCAAAAAGTATATAATTCATTGGAATACAAAAAGTATAAATAACTCAATTTGTTCAAAATATACTACGAAATTTAATTTTAAACAGACAGATTAACTAAAATTTCTAGTTTCATGCTAAACACTCTACTGTCTACATTATATCTCATGCATATGTATGTTAAGATACATAGGTAGTTACTTAACTCTATCTGCAGTTTATTTCTTATTAGACAAAGTGTTGATAAGCTTGATTAAAATACACTAGAAATCTAGCCTTGTTAGTTAGCTATCTCTATAAGGGCATTTATAGCTATACTAAGAAATACTAATAACACACTTTAAGACACACTCTTTTGAACACATTCTTTTTCATTGGTTGAAATTTATTCAAAATTACAAAAAATTATAGGTCTCACATTTTATTAAATGACTCTCATGATTTTATAGTTTTCAATGAATTTCAATCAATAATAGAAGGTGTGTTAGGAGTACTCCTCGTATATTAAATCCAAATATTTCATAATTCATACCGCCCAAGGTAATATCTATATTGTCGAGATACACCGGGAGCTCTTCGATTTGATAAGTCCTTAATCTTTAAGAAGGTTGCCTCTATATGATCTCTTTGCATCTGAACATTACTCTTCATATCCTCCCAAAACTCATTAGCAAATGATTGATCAACAGCTTCATCTGTGCCCTTTATTGCATCATTTACATTTGAGGAGGAGGAGGAGGAGGCAGCAATTTGATCAGCAAAATGAAGCATATCTGGTGGTACTGGGTAACTATTATGTAACATCCATCTTACAGGAAGTTGTTGATGGGTCACATTTCCATTTGGTTTCACTAAACCTTCCAAAATGTCGATAAAATGGTCCGGAGGATTCACGCGATCTGGTACGGTGATTCCAATGCCGGCAAAGTATTCTTCTACTTTCTTAACAGGGCCATGATATGCAGTAAGGCCACCTTTGGCTAGAAAGATTATATCATCAAACATTCTGAACAAAGTATAGCTGTAATACAACAAAATCAAAGTAAGATATGAACTATATATATATTGACATACTACTCAGTAAGCAAATTTTATTTTCTAGAATACGTTAATTCAAGCAGGTTGTTACCGCGAGCGGGATTAATCTCTTACCTTGGTTGATGAAGTACCATGCAAATATTTACCCCTTCAAGTGCTTCGCGACGAAGTGCTTTAAGTAGTAAAGTGGAAGATGCACTGTCTAGGCCAGTTGTAGGCTCATCTAAGATTAATAATGAAGGCTCCATAACCATCTCCATACCTACATTTACACGCTTTCTTTGCCCTCCAGATATACCTCTCTTCTCTACTGTCCCAACAAGGGAATCCCTCACTGCCTGGAGTCCTAAGGACTCAATTACTCTTTCAACAATCAGAACCTTATCTGGTTTTGGCATATCCGCAGATAGTCTTCGGTAATAAGAAACAACCATTTAAATGAAATTAGCAATTAGAATACCGCAAAAAATAATATACAAAAGAAAAAGTTAATGCACTTATTTTGTATGAGACATTTAGTGCATGGGTTCACTATAAAATCAGGAAGATGGTTATGTAGTTGGTGCAATTGAACCAGTTCCTTTTATCCATCCTTTTCTATTTGCAAATATTTCATCATTCAAAGATCTTCATAGTTCATTTTAGAAGTTAGCACCTACATCAAAATGTAAGAAGTATTGAAATGCATGATTAGAAATAAATTCTAAATCTCTATTGGCTCCTTTTTTTAGTGATTATTATTACTATGTATTCCAAGTTTTTAGAAAGATAAGTCCTAGCATAACAAGTAGAATAAGAAAACAAGATTGATGTTAACATGGGATAGGTGAAATAATTTAATGAATCCTTCATATTTAAATAAGAGGGTAAAATGCATACACCCTCTGAATTCTGAAGTATTGCCGTCTATCAGCTTACCCTTTAAAATTGTTATCAACGAAACTGTGTAATTTGGTTTTGTGGAAAAAGTTACTTTGTCAGACACTGGAAACCAATTTCAAGAGTAAATTACATAAATCCTTTTTGAACAAATTTATACAAATAACATTTTTTGTTAGTTATTTTAAATGTTACATAAACCTCCTACAGCTTTAATTTTTTTGGTGACTATTAACTATTAAGGTCTATGAAAGGAGAGCTAGAGGGAGAGCAATGGAGTCGACTATGTAAGTAAGAGTAGAGTAGGAAATATGGAGCATATACATGGTCATGGAATGGAATGTACCAAAAATGTTGAGGTAAAAGTGAGGGAAGCAAGGGGTTCAATTGTTGGGGTGAACATATAGCTGAGAAAGGAGTACTATAAATGAGTCTGGTGAGGAAAAGATTTGAGAGGAACACACCCTCAAAGTTTTGCATTATTTTTTTTTCTTTAACTAAATATCCCTCCTTCTATATCTTCTAAATATATTCCAATGGATAGTTTGTTACTTAATAAGTTAATATAGATAAAACAGTTATATTTCTAGTACCTTTTCATAAATCGTTAACAAAAATAATTATTTAAATTAACCTTAAATGATACGAAGCAAATTGTCAAAGATTAACATAAACATGAGATTAGGATTAATGCGTCATATATAACTGCTGAGTATACAAAATAAATTGTCCTAATTAATCAACCTTTGAATCAAGTGCAATGAACTAGGGGTAATAATAAACAAAGTTCACACATTTCAAGCATATGAAAAAAGAGAGGCACAGAGTAAGTTCTCCAAGGCAAATCAGATAGATACCTGCATCTTGCACTGAAACGAAGATTTTCCTCCACTGTCAAGTTTCCATGCACAATATCATCTTGTGGCACATAGCCAATAATTTTCTGATAACAATGAATGGATTCAGGCTTTCCGTTGATTAGAATTGAGCCTGTCATAGTGCATCCTCTTGCCTTCCCTGCCAAGGCAGAAAGAAATGTAGTTTTGCCAGCTCCAGAGGGACCCATCACAGCGGAAACTCGACCCGGCATGAGTTTACCAGACACACATCTCATTATATGTTTCCTTTTACCTTTCAAAGTAAGTGTTAAATCTTTAAAAGCTACCTCAATCACAGGCCTTGTTCGAACATCGCCTTCGGTCGCCATCGAAATAACTCCAGAGAAAGTCAAGTCCTTGTTCTTCTCTTGTTGAGCTTTCTCCTTCTCAATCTGACCATAAGCATACCTTAAAATTTGGCTTTGTGTGTGTAAATTCTTGCCCTTTGGCATCTGCTTCTTAATATTTTTATCTCCAATTTGTAGATTGAATCCTTCGTTGCTATGTGGGTCATCCTCGAAGGAATTCAACATTTTAGTAAGGTTGGTAGGTTCCTTGTTTTGTGCCTTTGAAGCTGCAGATGGCTGCTCATACATGCCTGAAGAATTTGGAGGCATTGGTGGCAAAAATGTATCGCCCGTACCACGTTTAGCTTGGCTAGAATGATCTGGTTGCTTTACCGATTTTTTGCGAGAAAACGTGCGAGATAATTGCTCTTGCAATCCCCCTCTACCTTTCTTAGCAACATCTTTTGCTATTTTCCACCTTTCTCGAGCTTGTACAGTTTCTCGTACTTGTCTAGCTGCAGATTCCCTGGATTTAGCCTTTCTCCTTTCTCGAGTAACTAGAACTTGATCAGAACAATTATAAATGAAGATCAAGAGAGTACTCAATGCAACCTACAAGAGGAAATAGTATCAAATATGATAAACTAGACATAGCGAGAAGAAATTCTTGGAAAATATTTGACAATATTTCATGTTATTTCATAGCATATGCAAAAAAAGAGCAAATAAACTCTGGGACATTTTTATGTTGATCTAATGTTTAATAATGTGTATGTAAAATAAACCATAACAGCTATGCATTTAAAAGAAAGTTGAATGAAAGTTTTCCATACTGCATAACTAATAAAGAAAAATGAAATAGAAGGGAAGAAAAGCATGACCTTATCCAATACCATATGAGATTCTACTTACAATAAGCAAAGCGCCATAAGCATGCATATTTTGGGTTGCTGTGTTTGGATTACAGGTACTCAACTTGGAGCATGCTGCAAAAAATGAACAATATAGACTAAGGTTCTGATTTAGTATCCTCCTTTCTCAAACAAAATAGAGCATGGAAATACGACAAAAGTTAAATCCAATTACTGATAGATAACTTTCGGATCTGGTCCAACTTTGTTATGATGTATTCACCCCACTATGGAAAAAAGTTAAAATACGATATCTTCATTGTTTAGTTTGTAATTCCCCTCTAACTGTAACATCCAGTATATATCTACTCCAATCTATTACAATCTGTTGCAACAATACTCCCAACTTCCTTCTAAAATACACTTTAATTTCGGGACTTCTGAGTCTCTAACATTAACAATGATCGATATGGATTTAAAAAAGATTCTTAATTTTTGCTTATTCTTGGAACATTTTCGTATTTACTGAGAAAGACAGAGGAGAGCCTCCAAAGAGGTTGGTTAAAAATAGTAAGTTAAATCATAATTTTCTAATTAAAGCATGATTTTGAAGAGTATAAATACATTAAAAAGAAATTAAGGATAAAACACATCAACAACCAAGCCGTTTCTCTCACTAGGTGAGGTTTACTGCCACATGGAGAAACATTTATATAGAGAAACTATTAACCTTTAATTTCTTCTTAATAGTTTTGCCAAGCTTCTCTTGATCTCCTTTGACCCCTAGCAATTAGTCTATCCTCCAAGTAATCTAAACTCGTTACCAAGACTTCTGCAGATCTTCTCCATATATCTCAAAAACACTTAAGCAGAGCTTATACCATCTTTTCAACAAAAAGTGATACCCCAATGTTCTCTCCAATGCATTTATTCCTAATCCTATCTTATTTGGTTTTTCCACTAAACCAACACAACATTCTCATTTATGCAACATTGAATTTATTCTTTTGTTGGCTTTTTACTATCCAACATTCAATTCCACAAAACATCATAAGTCTTATAACACCCAAAGCACTCATCCAATTCACCACCCCACTTGAATCCTACAATTTACTTCTCCCTCTATTTTTTGAACCAACTTTGAAACTCTAATCGACACTCTCTCTCCATAAAGAGTAAAATATGTGGAAGCAACTTCATATTATGACCTGTTTGGATACAAGTCAAAAGTTATTTTGAGAATTTTTTTATTGGAAATATAGAATTTTTTTTCATTAAAAAAGCTTTCAAAAACACTTCTAGTCTTGTATCCAAATAGACCATTACTTCCCGTGGATGTGATTTTTCATGTTGCACTGGATTTCCAAACACAAATAATGATGGAATAAATTAACCAAATAAATTATACTTATGATATATACAAAAAAGAAAAACTAAACTTACGATTTTGGTGAGTAGAACCCATCCTGCAATAATATCTGAAATTGGGAAAAAACTAATGAGTGTGAATGCTCAATAGTCAGTGCAAGGCTGGTTGTAATGTCTATGAAAAATAGTAGCATGTAATAATGTAGTTTTATTTAGAGGACATTATATTGCAAAAAAAAAAAAAAAAAGGAAATTTAGATAATTTAAACATGAGCAAAATAAGGTATAGGATAAATCAATACCCACTATCACAAGAAACTTTGCGTGTTGTAGTTGGGCAGTAGGATCCTGGAGAACAAAAGATGTCACTATTGTTCACCACACCAGACCAAATATCAGCACTGCCACAAGTATGATTTGTATCTCCCTGAGGTATCTGGTAACTATATCTGCAAATTGATTTTTAGTGATGAAGCTTAGAAAACAATATAGAGAAAAATTAACATCAAGAGTAGTACTTACGGGTCACATATTCCGGTTGAATTGTTCAGTTTTGCAAGTGGACAATAAGAACCTAGCGGGCAAGCTTCACGGATAGAAAAATCAGAAAAGTTAAAAAAATAAGATGGTTGAGCAGCTGATTTTATCCATAAGAGATAATTCTAAATTTCAAACAAAATAAAAGTTGGTTTTTTGCAAGATATGGAAGTTAGCACCATGACTAACAAAAACAAACTTGAAGAAAAGAATATGCATGTTTGTGTATGCATTATACACTAATATTCTTCATCTAGCTAGATAACAAAAATTATTTACACATTTAGGGGGTGCTATTTATAAAAAAAAACTCACAACCATATACATCAACATGGATGCTAAATATAATTCAGGTTTCATACTCTAATCATGACCCTAACCCTTCTGATAAAATTTGCCCCATAGTTCATTTTAGCACAATACTGACATTCAGTATGTTTTGAAGAAACTCCAACAACTTGCATTCCTAAAACTAGTAATTCAGGGTAAATTTTCTTTTTGACTGACTTGGCATATACGGAACCAGTCCTTTTTTGTATGCTTTGGTATCTATGAGTTAGATTAATCTCAACCCAAAGTTCATGAAATTGCTTCTTATTCTAGTCTTAGTTGCATCTCACCTAGCACTTGTGTGCCCATATTTACATCTTCCTTTACATAAAACGTTAGATCATTTGCTCCAACCAAGTAATTTAAACAATCTTGGAACCATCTTCATAGTTTATGATACTGTAATTTAAACGACTTTAGAACCATTTTCATAAATTATGCTAGTTCAAACTTCAAAATCCCAAGAATTGCAACAAATGTATTATTTGTAATTTATTTCTCTTTGATCTCAACGGTTGCCTTTTTCATAGACATAATTTTCAAGATATATTATGTTTTGTAACAAATATTGTGTGTATCCTGCCTGATATAACGGAATTTTCTGAGGTATACATATTTTTGATCTTGTATCTGTGATATAATGAAGATTCTATGTCAATTTCCTTGTATCTTATATTATGCATTCAAGCTTGGAAAAAATGACAGCTAATATAACAAAGACACACAGATAATAGCAGAGATCCATATACAAGAAGAGTATTTGATGGATGCTTCAACAACAAAAAGATGGTTGTCTCAATAATTATAACAATTTCATCCTAAATTACCAATTAATGGTAAAATTTTAAGAGGTATCACATACTTACGTATCATGCAAGTCAATCCTTGAGGGCAGAAAAACCCTTCACAACAAGGCTGACAGTTACTTGTTCTAAAAGGAATCTCCTTTACATCCTTTTTGAGGTCAACATTTTTGCCAGCACTACAACTCCATCCAGGTTCACAACCAGAAACCCATGAGGTCAAGTTGCAATTCTTGTTAGGTTTTACGTAATTGGTGGATGATGCCCCTTGTTCCAAGAAACCATGGAAGTAGTACCTTACTTCAGCCACGGTACATATTCTATCTCTGAAATCCCCTGTCAATCAAATCTCATTATATCTAGGCACTTGTATAAAAATACATGACAAGAAAATGAACAAAGCAAATTTCAGTATATGCCATAGAGTTCCTTATCCTATAAATTCAAATGGCTCAATTACACAAAAGTATGTCTTTGGCACTGGATATAGTGAATGACAATCATTATCAAGAAGTTTTGATGAAATGGCTAGTTAGTGGCACTATCTCATGCAACACACATTTATGAGAATTGTAGTTTCCTTGTATCATAAGGAGACAGAAAATGCTAAAAAGACCAATATGATAAGTTTAAACACACAATGGATTCGTTTTTGTTTGAGTTTCAACTGAAAAATTGTACATTTTTTTTTGAGTTATCTATAATCATAATGGACAAACTTATTCTTACATCGTTGTCATCTTCGGAGGACAAAAAAATATTGGTTATAGCAAAGTTTTATTGGTGTAAATGATATAATGTTACATACAAAATTATTCATAAGCCTTCTTCACCTAAAAACTTAGGCTTTTAGAGAGTTTGTTATAGCAAAGTTTTAGAGCTTCCATGTCCAAGTATGGTCATGAGTTTGGTCCTTGTTGCCTCCACTCGTCTAAATATATAACTTGAAATTCAGCACAAGGTAGGGTAGAATGAAGCATTTTCCATGCTTCAAGCCCAATGCACTTTTGCATGAAGAAACACGCTAGATATATATAAAATCATTTGTAAGCCTTTCCCTAACAGTTTGAGCTTTTGAGAGAGTTGACTTCAATTTACACTACAAGGCGAACATGTGAGCTCATACCTTTTTTTTTAACACAAGAATCCACGAAACCCAACCTTCCTTTAAAATCAAATGCTTCCTCCCAATCTTTATTCCTGAAATGTCAAAAGTACTGTCAACACGGAAGTACAAACGCTACAAACCAACATTTGTGCTATCTCATGTTAGATACTCCTAATATGCATACAACAATTTCATTTTCAACTTTTAGTTTTTGAACTGCGCTATAATAATAGGGTTTGAATACACATTATTTACAACTACCGATGCTAACTTTTGAAACATTAACATAGCATAGGTGTTCATGTTATAATATTTTTTTCCTACAGATAACAGATATATCTCCTTTCGAAGCAACCCTCTTCCAGTGGCGATTCGAACATTTGGTTCAGCCATTAAATTTAGGCATCTATCTTCCAGTGGGGATTTGAAAATTTGGTTCAGCCCATTGTGGGAAACTAGTTCCTCATGAAGCAATCTCGTTCCAAACATGATCAGGTACTAAACATAGAAACCTCTCTTTCGGTGGGCAGGCATTCGAACATTGGTTCACCACATTATAAGAAACTAGTTTCTTCCGGAACAATCTCGTTCAAAGCATGGTCAGGCACTAAATGTAGGCATCTCTGCGCGAAAACTCGAACACTGGTTCATCACATTGTAAGAAACTAGTCCCTGCCCCCAGACTCATCCACCTCTCATGTTATAATTAGAACTCACATCCTAAATACCTCTTTGGGATTTGTGTTAATTAATCTGACATTAATTTCATTTGTTTGTATAGCATGCATGCATGGTTATTACGTAGAGTCAATAAATAGGATAATGCAATGATATAGAAAAGAGACTGACTCACACATCCTTGATGCAGAAACCTAAACCTGCTTTAATGTCCTTGTTTAACAGGGAAGCGAGGTTTTGAAGCTCCTTGTAGATTTCTTCGGAGTAAAAGGAGGGTGCAAAGTTGTTATCGGCGCATCGAATCCGCGACGCGAGGAGAGGGATAAACGTGAAAAGAAGAGGGAGCCATGAGGCACAGTTCCTCATTTGCGTGATATGGAGGAGGAGAGTGGATCAAGCACGCTTTTGTGAAGAACATGCCATGCATGGAATAATAGTGAAGATCGGTGAAGGTGGTGGAGGAAGAAAGAGAAGGAGGAAGGGGAAAGATGGCGATGAGTTTGAGACATTGGCAAATGGTGGAGTTTGAGGGAAATGTGAAAGGAAAGGACGTGGTTTTGGAATGAAGAAATGGCCGAGAGAAATGAGTGGCTAGATTCAAGCATCTACAGTCTTTCTTTCTATGCCAATACACGAGCCATGCATATGTTTTCTTTTGCTTTATTTTGAGTCCATTTTACCATTTCTTATATATATATATATATATATATATATATATATATATATATATATATATATATATTTAAAAAACAATATATTTTAATCAAGTACAAGTAAACGTGAGTAATAAAGAATAAACATTGCATGTTATTTGTATATTACAGTAATCCAAGAATAACTCTAAAGTTACTAATTTGAGTAATTTCATTATTTAAAATTTTATAAATGTAATTTTAAAATAATTATTATAGAAATCAACAATATTTGTAAACATATTAAAAAAATATTAACCATTTCTTTTTAACACAACACTAATTTTATTTTATAAGCATAATTGCAAATACATATTATTCATTTTCATTATATGAAATATAAATATCTCTCTCTCTCTCTCTCTCTCTCTCTCTCTCTCTCTCTCTATATATA
>PYAF01001297.1:42510-86815 GCA_007407185.1 Glycine tomentella | reverse complement strand
GTAATAAAGAATAAATATAAAGAACGAAATAAGATTATTTATATTTTTAATAAAGTCACAAAATAAATTCGTTTAAAAAACGAGTTAGATTGTAACTAAAAAATGCTAAGTTTTATTTAAGTAAATTCTTTTCAAATAATTTTAATCTAAAATATGATATATTTCAAGTTAAATATTAATTTTTTTCTATAATGATATGAGTTCAAGTTAGTTAACCTCGCAATTTTACCTAAAATTATTTTTCTCAACGAATAAAAAAATGGAATTTAGAATATTTTTTCCAAAATAAATCTACACATGTATATTAATTTATTTCCACTAGTGTGTGGATTAACTTGTGGAGAATTCCAGTTTAATAAGAATTTCAAATTCGAATCTTATACATATAATTATACTGTATTAACCGAACAATTCTATTTTTATAATAATTTTATTTGATTCGATTAAGATTATTTCTAATAAAGATTAATCATAATTTATGCAACAAATTAAATATATTGATTTTATTTTTGTCTTAATTGTACTTTAAATCTCTTAGATCTTATAATTCTACAATTTTGATCCTTAGATTCTAATTATGTAAATTAAGTCTTCCATATTTATTTTTGTCATAACAAAAAGTCTTTCATATTTACAATTTTCTAATTTTGATTCCTTAGTTAATCTTTTGTTATTATTTAAAAAAAATTACTAATAAGTAAAATGATGATGTGTGTGACTGCTTCTTGTTAGACATACCTGTGATTTTGAACATGACTTAGTTATATTTTTTATTCGTCTAATATTATTATGAGAAATTTAAAATACAATTAAATCATACTAGCATTTTTATTAAAAGTAAATGCTAAAGGTGTCTTAAAGTATGTTTTTTTTACAAACGTACTAATTAAGAAACTAAAAATAGATTTTTTTTAGAAGACACAAAATTATAATCTCATGAATTCTTTTAAGCTCTCATATAATTTATATATTAATATATTTTTCTTTTTAATTCTTTAACTAATATCATTATAATATTGATTAACCAGATCTTTTAGTAAATAATATATTAGTTATTATCAAGTCACCAACCAATATCATATGAATAAAATTTATTAAATATTTAATGAAAATTTGATGAAAAAATAAAAATACTGTAGTATAATTACAATACACGAAAGCTATAATTTATAATTATTAAATTTTTATAAATTATTAATTTCTATAAAAATTACTCTATTAGTCTTAAAATAAGTATTATCTTATGTTGTTTTATATAAATCAAAAAAACTAATAAATAGATAAAAAATAATTTTACAAAATTAACCTCATCAAATAAATGTAAGAAAATAATAATAATATTAAATTTAAAAATTTAAAAATATTTATTAGGAATATTGTTAAAATAATAATTAATGATATATTAAAAAATTAGATATGAAACTTTTGGAACGGATGTAATACTATCTTTAAGAAAACATCTCTCAACAATAAATTCTAATTAATTTACTATGCATAGAAATTAAATTGTTTGACTTACGGTACATGCAAATTAAATACTCTAATATTAATATTCAACTAAAAAAATTAAATTCATTAAGGAAGAGAGAGAAAAAAATTAATGACAATCCTGGTCCAATCAGAGACGTTGGTTCTGATATCTTCTTCAATCAGCAACCAAATCTGAACCGTCCGTTCAACTCTCTCTCTACACCATTTCCCAAACCTTAATCAACGGCCATGGATACCAAAATTTAATCTTTTTGGTTAAATCATGACGAATGGCCAAATGGGTAAGCAATTTATGATTTAGATTTTGAAGAAAAATTCGGGATTAAAGATTAAAAAATGCCGCCCAGTGCTTCAAAAATGAAGCAGTAGCAGTGGCAGAAGATGTTCGACCTTTAACTCCGTGGCAAACTGTATATAAACGCGTGAACTGCACCTTTTTTCGTCCTATTTTCTTGCCATAAATATTCCATTCAATGCTTCATCCTCATCTATTTTCTATTGCATTCCTACCTCCCTTTGTTTTCGCTATTGCTGTTGTTGCTGTTGCTGTGTCTCTCGAGTATTGTCTCAGTCTCAATTGAGTTGGTGCTGAATCCGAGGTGGGGTGTTTTTTATTTGTTTAACTTTGATGTTTTGTTTTGTTAATTGGTTGTGCTGTTCAATTTCTGTTTTTCTCTTCTTTTTTTTTTTTTTTTTCAAGTGTTGGATCCTTTGGTAGTATGTTGTATTCCAAGTTGGAAGCTTTTTCTTTCGAGCGTTTCTGGGTTTGTTTTGGATTGGTGTTAACTGTTAAGTAATGATCTCCAGGGGTGTGATGGAGTATTTTTTTTTTTTGTTGGGTTGTTTTGAAATAAAAAAAATATCTATTGTTATAGGATGCTTTGGATTTTCAATTATGGTTCGTCTCGTGTTTGTTTTTCAACAACAGTTGAACTTGCATGTGTGATATGTAACTCCACATAATGTTTTTGTCTGACACTAAAGTTGTGGGGAATAGAATCATAGACATAGTTTTGTGCATATCCTTTTTTATAGCCCATAGTTAGTTAATGAGGATCCAGGTAATAATAGGTTCAGAGTGGTTGTGATTTTTATTTTTTATTTTTTATTTTTTTTTATGTTGAAGCAGGACTAAGAAGACCATATAGGGTAATACTAACAGTTGTTTGATCTCAATTAACAATAAGGAAGAAGTAGATGCTTGATGGCTCTTGCTTTTGTTATTCCCTTGGATTTGACTCCTCTAAAGTGAGAATAGGTAAAGTAATATTAGTCGTTGATGAGAAAATCAAAGGATAATATATTAAAATTCCAACATGTCTATGATTTGTTATGTGTGTGCACGTAATATCAACCATTGATTTTCTCATCAACAACTGAGATAATTTACTTAATCCTCTAAAGTGAAGAGGAGCTGGATCCCCTACTCCCTTTTACTTTCAAGAGGGAGACTTGTACAATGAAAAGATTGCTACTTTATTTTTTGGTAAGAACATGAAGATTCCTCACATCCTTTTGGTGTGACTTGTGAGACTAAGGTGTTGACTTTAACCTCACCTGTAGGTATTCCTAGAGGGTTTTTTGAGCCCTTGCACCGCAGGTCAAATCTACTGCCTCTTGACCTGGCAGTCATTAGCCTAGTTGTGGAAACGGCCTCTCTGCTCACTCAATGGGACCAAGGCTGTCTACATTTGATATTCTCAAATCCTCCCCAAATCGATATTGTGTGCCAAATCACTCTTTTTTCTTATCAGAGGCATTGAGGAGAGTGATTTTATTTTGCTCTCTGGAAATGAAACCAAAGTAGACATTTCCTTTCATAACATTGGATAGTGTTGAAATCAGTCTCATTTACTTTTGATTTTCAAATAATTAACATCATATTAGCCTATCAATGAGGGTGTGTTATTACTTAGGTGAAGATTAGCTTAAGTTCCTATAGTTTTTGTATCTGAAACTGAAAGGTAGTCTTTGGCCATTCATGCTAGACCACGTAGTTGTGTTTGTGGCTGCATTTAGAGAAATTCAACTAGTCAAACTTTAATGTGCAGGAACATAATATACTTTAATGGTTTTGGTGAAATTTTGTTTTGATAAAATCTAATGACACTGATTTATCCATGTAATCAACCCTACTTAGTGGGAGAGGGTTTGATTGTTTTTGCTATTGTGAAAGCACTGGAAAGCAAAAAATCTTCTAGTATCAAATATCAACTATAGGGCATGATAATATATACAGTAAAATTTACTTTCCAGATTTGTTGTGAGCAATTCTGATAAACTTATATAAATTATACTAGAGTGGCAAGTAGCAGTTTTTTAATTTTATTATTAACTGTTATACTTAAACCCGTCTATTTTTTAGGATTTAATTCTCAGATTTGCATGACATCTCTATTTTAGATCTTTAATGATTCAGTTTAATTAGACACACAATGCCTGGTCTGATGTATTCAATGCTATGATTTGTTCTTGATTTAGCATATCATTGTCTTAATCACCGATAAATGTCCAATCTGTTAATGTACAGCTTATTTTGGCAGATTTATTTTAGCTGGTGTGAAATCATTTCAACATTATCTGGAAGAAGACTTTCAGATTTTTAGTCAAATTTAATACTTAAAGATGGGGTTATATGAGCATCCAGATGTTGTGCAGTGGGGTATCAATCTTTTTGATAGTGACCCTGCTTATAGTCCTGGATACTACAGTGACATAATTCAACATGATACTGGTGATGTCTATAATGGACACTACTACCATAGCCATTATGATACTGAAAGTAACCAAATACAAAATGATGAGATCATTGCACGGGCTCTTCAAGAAGAATTTTCCCAGCTAGATATTGCTGAATGTTCAGGATATTCACAGACAGATGAAGAACAGTTCCATGCTTCTGAGCCTACATATGATTGGAATAATACATCAATGATGAACTATTGTTCAGGTATCATTTAAGGCTCAAAGTTTCTGTGTGATTGCTTTTAGTTTATAATTATATTTTTTGCATGAATTTGGTTAGTTCAATCAGATTTTTTTGTATTCAGGTCATGATTATGCTTACAATGGAGTTGGTGACATAGAACCTTCTAGTTCATCATGTTGTAGTCCCTCTGAGCCAGAGGAAAGCTCATTGGAGCTTACAGACAATTATCCACTTGACGATGAAATAGGGAGGAGATTGAGCCAGATGGTTCCAACTCCTGTATGTGTAGCCTCTTTTGCTTCTATCAATTTATTTTTGGACCTTCCCTTCAATATATATACTTTGCACCCTTTAATGGTCATTTAAGTACGAAATAGTTTATTTATTATGTTCCAATTTGATATTTTTGTCAACTTATGGTTATAAACTTCTCTCTGACCTACGTTTTCTACTCATTACATTAATTGGTATTTATAGTAACTAGTAAGTCATGATTGTTTTTTAAATTTTAATTGTGAACTACTGAAGATTTAATCCTGCAGTCCACAAGTTTTCATACACAATGAGGAATGAAGCAGCTTCTGGTTTGAATCTTCTACTCTGATACATGGTGGTCAGTTTTTGGGGAGGGGGTGGGAAGTAAAAATGAGTTTTAGAAGTGCTAGATGCTGTTACTTTTGTTTTTGTTATGACGAATTTTATCTCTTTGTTTTCATCCTACTGCCCAGGCCATGTAGTATGGTTTTAGAAAGTTCTTATCTTTTGATCAATTGTATGATCTGTCGTGCCTAAAAATAGGTTGTTACCCTCTTTTGTAGCATGTTCCAAAAATTAATGGAGAAATTCCTTCGATAGATGAAGCCTCTTCAGATCATCAAAGGCTTCTGGATAGGTAAGTCATAAGCATTATTCCTCCTTGCTGAGAAACTAACAAAATGTTGTCATTATGCATGTTTTATTGGCAAGTAATTTAATAATTGCAATTACAGTGAAACTATGGCAACAAATGGGCTTCATTGAGTGTTTTTTTTTTTTGTTCATTCATAATTTTTAATGTTTATGCTGATTGAAAGAATAATTTATTTCATGTACATTTTCTTTTATTGGACTTACACTCAACATGCCAAATTAAGCCGTCTATGTTTTCAAACAGATTGCAGTTATATGACTTTGTGGAGCATATGGTACAAGGTGATGGTAATTGTCAGGTTTGTTGCTTTTAATTTGCATCTCTCTCCAATTTATCAGTTTTATGTTGTTATTTTCCATATTTAATACAAGTATCAATTCCTAATTCTTTATTTTTATTCCTCTCCAGTTCCGTGCGTTGTCTGATCAATTGTATAACACACCTGATCACCACAAGTATGTGAGACGACAAGTTGTGAACCAGGTTTGTAATATGCTTGTCTAAATTTTAATGTCTGCAATGCTTTTTTTCTTTTTGAATTATTCTTGGATTCTGATTGTTGAATGGTGTTTTTAACCAGCTGAAGTCTCATCCAGAGATTTATGAGGGATATGTTCCCATGGAATATGGTGAATATTTGGAGAAGATGTCTAAGTAATAAATAATCTGCACTCTTATTTCTTTCTTTCTATCCATATGTAAAACTTCTATTGAGCAAATTAATAGCTTCTTTTGTTTTCATTGTCAATGAAACTAGGAGTGGTGAATGGGGGGATCATGTCACCCTTCAAGCAGCTGCAGATTCGGTATAAGTCTTGCAACTTACTATTTATCTTCTGTTGAACTTTATGGGAATATTTTTCATTGTTCTTCCATTTGCTGTGAGACATTTTTTATTTTGTCAAACTTCTGGAGAAATAATGAATCAGTAAGGTGACCATTTGATTTTGACAATATGTGGTTTGCAAATTTCAAATTTGGTAGTTTGCTTTTTGCTTAACAATTATTTTGTTACAGTGGTTATTTCTAATTTTTCTAGAAGATATCCTATATATTGATTTGGCTGTTAATAACCAAACTGTTGTGCCTACAAAATGGACCATTTATTGCCTTATTGATGTTGGAATATTTTCAGTTGTGACAGTTAGCCAGTTAGTTAATGTTTGGCATAACATATTTTAAGCTTCTTTTCTCATTAAAAGGAGAACTTAGACCAAACATAATTTTAAAATGTTTCTAAAAATGTTTTTAATGAAGAAAAGTTTAAAAAAAAAAAAAAAAAAAGAGCTTTAGGAGCTTTTGGCTTCTCCTTTTCCTTCTTTATTCCAAATCCCAAGGTCTAAAAACACATTACCTAACATTTTATTATTATCACAGGCACTAAACTGTTAATAAATAGTCTTTAATGCAGGGTTGTGATCCTCTAAAAGAAACTGTTGATTTAAATTTGACGAATCCATGTATCAAAAATTTCAGGCATAGTTTACCCGAATTAATTCTGTTGACCATCTTTCCCTATTTAATTATGCGTAAGATGATGTCATTTATAGTTTATAGCAATAATAAAATATCTGAAAATGACAATGAAAGGATATGCCTTTTTATTTATGACTGATACCTCTGAAATTGTTTCTCCAGTATGGTGTGAGAATATTTGTGATGACTTCTTTCAAGGACACCTGTTGCATAGAGATACTTCCTCATTTTGAGAAGCCAAAAGGAGGTAAGATCTTCTTTATTCTGTTTATCTGTTTTAAATTTTTCTTTTCCATTTTTGTCTCATTTTCTCTTCAAACTTTTGTTTCCTTAGTTAACTCTGTTCACATCACATTGTTTCTTGAAATCTTTCTCTATTGTTCCTTAGTTAATTTGACTTTAATTTATAAGCTTTGGTGCCTTTATTCACAAGATCTTAATGAACCATACTGTAACTTCAATATCTGTTATCTGGAAACCTAATTATGGAAATTGGTTGGATAAAGTTTGATTTGTGTGTCAGGATCAATATTTTGTGTTATACTAAATCTATGAATTTGTGAACCATTGATGGCTTTGGCATTTTATTTTTGATTGCTTTACGACCATTTTTTTCATTGCTCATCATTCATCAATCACATATAATCAACTTGCATTGATTTTGTATTTCTATGGCAGTGATTTTCCTTAGTTTTTGGGCAGAGGTGCATTACAACTCCATCTATCCTCAAGGAGGTAATTTTCTATCCTAAAGCTTGAATCAGTTTGAAACAAGCTCACCAATAGTTTGAATGATTTGGTTGAAATTTAATATATTTGACAAATCCTGTGTTTAACTCTCTAAGCCAATTGGATTTGTTAGTACTTCGATATTTATTTAGGCTAAAACATAATTTTGGTCCCTTATTTGTATTTTTTGTTTCAGTTTGGTCCTCTAAGTTTTAAAAAGTTTCATTTTAGTCTTTTAAAGTTTGTTAGACCAAATTGGTCCTTTTGTTAGTTTTTTGCACTAACTATTAATTTTGGCTCACATGACATCTTTCACATTTTGTTTTGTGTTACTGAGTTCATCAAATTAGTGTAATCAATTGACGAGAGGACTAAACTTGATCTAGCAGAGACACATTAAGGGACCAAACTGAAACCAAAAATTCAAATAAGGGACCAAAATTTTATTTTTGCCTTATTATTTTCCAAATATATGGTATGGGGTTGGTTTATCATATATACATTATTAACCTATTGATCCAGATATACCTTCAAGTGAGTCAAGAAAGAAGAAAAGGTGGTGGAGCTTTGGGACTAAGCATTAATAGTGTGGCTGACATATAACCTGAACATGTACCCAAAAATTTGGTGCCTCTGCATTTTGGACTGTGTATCAAAATTCATCCAAGAGTCAACCTACAGCCAATAAGGATGCCTTCAACTTAGCAGGGATACCAAACCTGTGGGGTGCTATAGAATCTCCCTTAATTTTTGTATGAATAATTTGATTTTCCTTTTTATCAATTACAAATAGCTAGCTACATCCCAATGACATTTTATACATAAAGATTTAAAGTATAGCAATTTATCTAGTATGTTTCATCTTGATTCACCAGGTTATATTAGTGTTGTACTATCCAGTAAAGTTTGTTAGGTTGAAATAACGAGTACTTGTGCTCGGACTGATTTTGAACCTGACGACAATTATTTCACAATTTAAAAGTTTAAATATGCTTTTAATGCTTATAATTTCTTTCATATTTAATATAGTTCTTATACTTGAAAGGTTTGGTTTTAAGTTCCTATAATTTTAAATTCGTTAAGAATTGATCCTTGTCATCAAGCTTACATTTTATTTTTGGTACTTAGGATGTGTTTGAGGACGAATCCTAGCACAAAATTATGTATTGGTGACTTAGTGGTCATGGATTCGAATTTGGAAGCAGCTTCTTTGCATATGCAAGGCAAAGCTGGGTACAATATCTTTTCCCCTTATCTGCTTATTAGGATGTGTTTGACTCAGCTTTTTTTTAGCTTAATTTCTTCTTATAAGTAAAAGTTTGGCCAAACACATTTTAGTAAAAGCTCTTAAAAAAGAACAACTTATTTTTAACAAAGAAAAATGAAAAAAAAAAAGTAACCTAAAAAAAGCTCAATCCAGTAGCTTTATTTGACTGTCAGCTAACTTATTAGAGGATGCACATTTGATTCTCAAGTTTTTACCACTTTTTTCACCTCTTAAATAAAACTTTATATTGATGTAATGTAGACTAATATCAACGCGTGTATATATAAGGGATTTATTAAAATTCTCTCATGTTAGAGTATTTTAACAATTCACACCAAATTATTTGGATCAAAAGTTCAATTACTTTTTTTGTGATAATAAATTTATTTTGAGATATTAGAGAGAGGAAAGAGAATGAGTGAGGGAGGACAGAGAATTAAGTATTTTTACCTAAGAGAGAATGAGTGGGGTAAAAAATTAAATGAGTTTTAAAATTATAAATATTAAATTATCATATTGTTTCAAAATAAATTTATCATCAAAAAAATAATAATTGGGTTTTTGATCCAAATAATTTGATATAAGTTGTTAAAGTACTCTAACATAAGAGTATAATAGCAAACTCATATATAAAAGATCAAATTTTATTAATCAAAACAAATTTTCCATTTTCATAAATTATTACTTTAAATTAATGCTTTTCAATATCAACCATATAAGTTTATGTAAATTAAATTATTTTTACACTATTTTTATTTTATAAATATACTTTTTCATTGGAAGAAATAATTATTATTAAATAAAACTAAATCTTTTAAAAAAGTATCAAACAACTTTTAATTTAAAAGGAGCTTTTAAGTTAAAATAAATAAAAATTTACAAACAACTTTTACTTATTTTTTAAAGTTTGCATTTATAGTTTAAATTTAAAAGTAGCTTTTAAGCATTAAAAAAGTTGGGTCAAACATATCCTTACTAGACACTAATTTATAGTAGTTCTAAAATTGAGAAAAAAAAAGTTACAATGTAAAATAATTTTAATATATTTTAAAAGTTACATCAACAATGATTTATAAGGATAATATAAAATATTTTAATATTATTGGTACATAATCATAAAACTCTATAAAATCATAAAAACTCAATTATATGTATAAAATATAAAATGTAAGAACTAAAATCAAAATTAAGACAAACTTTAGGAGATAAATGTTACATTTAAACTTAATTTAAATGATTTATCCAAGTCCAGAAACAAATGCAAGCTCGAACTTGTGACCTGTCCAATGTGAGATTGTGTTTTGATTTACTCCACCAATATCTTGGTGTTTATGAGAAATTATTTGAAATAATTTTATATTTTAATCACTTTTTTTGGTTTTGACTATTTAGAAATGTTAAAACACGTGTGTATTTTTTTTAAAGAAAAATTGTTAAAAGCAGGCCCGTAATTTGAGGAATTAAACAAATTAGGGTTCATCTAATTTCAATTTTGACAAACTAGATGTTAAACCAATTGACCGTGAATGAGTTATGGTAAAAAAAAATTGTATTTAAATAAGCATTTTGAAAGTATGTTTTGATTTTGAAAAAAGTAATTGTTTGAATCATTAAATATAAACTTAAATTCACCTTTGGTCCTTATAATTTGATAATTGTGCAATTTTGATTTTTAAATTTTTTTATTGCACATTTGATTTCTCTTAAATTTTCAAAATTGAGCAATTTAAAAAAAATGTTGTGACATACTAGTGATGAGGAGATATTGATATACTGATGTGATGGATGAAATGATAGTGACACGTATGTTAAGACTCAATGAAGTTGGGATCCTATGCCTAGTATAAATGGCAAAATCAACTGGGCCCAATGAAGTTGTAGAAACAGTTGCAACTTGTTTTCCAAAAAAAAAAAAAAAAAAAACACCTTGTTAATAAGCAAGAGTGACAAATATTAAAGCACAATTTTGGATGCAACAATGAAAACACAACTTGGTCAAAACTGAATTGCTGGTCCAATAGACAGTTTTGTACTGACAAATTCCATAGACTAATCAATTGGAGGAAACACAGACAAACAGAACTTCTCCATAAAAACACTTTGGCCAAAACATCCACCACACAGTATTTTGCAATATTAAGCTCCAATCCTTCTGCAAAACACCAAAAAAAGTTACAAGCAGGCAAGGTTAGGGAGGGGGATGTAGATAATTCTTTTTCAAAAATAAATAAACTTAATCCCATATCACTTTATTGTGGCTGAATATAATCACGTTAATTTAAAATAAATTGCCTTGTTAAGCAGAAAGGAAATGTTTTACTAAACCAGACATTTTTTTAACAATAGCAATGGATATTTTTATATAGCTAGTTCAAAATTCAAATTAAACTAACACTGAAGTAATTATCTGCATAAAATAATTGATAGCTTTCAGTGCTTTCCTCCATGCTTAGATTTTGAGGGTATCTTTCCATAGGCTTTAAGCCTCGAGTGTGATAACTTCAAATTAGCTACTTGTCGCCTTCTCTTGGCTTTCCTTGATAGATTATCCTTATTAATATTTGTTTCTTCTGTGTTTGGTTTTTTGGTTTTACATAACACTTTTGATGAAGTTATCTTGCCAGAATCAATCTTTGACTTACTTTTCTTCTTATCCAAACTTGATGCACGAAGGAGCTACTTAGCCTTCATCTTCACCATGTATCTTTTTTGTTTGCTTAGTTTTCATTCCTCCTCTGAGTAAGGAGCAAGCTTTTTCAAGGAAACATACTGATTCAAGTCCCGACCCCAATTAACTTAGACTAAAGGTGTTATTGATTGAATTTTGTCTTCAGGTCCCCAATTGTGTCCTCATAATCTCATTTATAGTACTCATCCATCATTTCCTGTCTTGCTTTCTCCAAAAGTGTTGTTTTGTGCTTCCTCTTCCGATTACCTTCCTCGGGGACTTTCTCTTCTTTTTCATCGGGAGATCGTCATCGCTAGTATTCTCAAACTTTTCCTTTTCATCTTCTTTTGGGAGATCATCATCACTATTATTCTCAAACTTTTCCTTTTCATCTTCTTTTGGGAGATCATCATCACTAGTACTCTCAATCTTTTCTTTCAATGCTTTATCCCTTGCAGCTAAAAACCCATCATTAGATCTGCATGCATCCCAGCCTTTAGGAAGCCCAAGTAACTCATCCTCCTTTTCAAAATCTGGCTTCTCAATGTCATCATTGTCACTACAAAAGTCAGAGTCAGCATCCTCTGCATTATAATGTTTCTCATCAAATGCCTTCTTCGATCATTCTATCATACACCTCTGGGTCAAATTCCTCTTCAATTTCTGCCACAGACAATGGGATAATATCATCATTGTGGATCCCTGCAGTCTTCATTATCTTTTTAACCTTCTCCCGTATCTCCTACTTCTTCAAATTCTTTAAATGTTTCAACTCCACCTCCCTCTCCTTTTGATCTTTAGCCATTCGCTCCTCTTTGCTCTTTCTCTGCTCTTTCCTTGCATTTGTTTTCTTCCTCACTGATCCCTCCACCTTCTGAGCATGACCCAACACCCTATCTCCTTGATTTTCCTGAAATCCGTACTCATATTCTTCCTGTCTCTCAATCATCCTCTGAAATCTCTTCCAATTCATCCTCTCCAACATTCAAATTCTTCCCACTCTTGTCAATCCACATTTTGTTCATGAAATAGCTTCTTAGAAACTTGGAATTTTCATTCGATTCTGCATCTCCACCAAAATACTCATCCAGCTTCTCCTCAAGCTCCTTGTCATCACTATCTACTCTGTCCTCCTCACCTACCTTATCCTTCACAGTGAAAAAACTCATCTTCAACATCTACCAAACTCTCCCTTTCTACTGCTTCCAGAAAAGCCTTTTTCAACTCCTCTTACTCATTGCCTTCCTTAATAATAAAGTCTTTATCTTTGGAAGGCATTACCTTCTTACCCTTACGTTTTTCCCTTTCATCTATTTCCTCCTCTTCATCACCAAAATCTGCTCCCTCCTCAATCAAATGCTTTGCCACGACATCCTTCAAATACATTGGCTTTTCACCCTTCTTGCTTTTGATTTAACTTTCTCCTTTTCACCGCCTTCGTCATCACTTCTATCATTATCCAACCAAAAGAGCCTGACATCTTTTTGCTTAAGACTAGGATCATGCTCCTTCACCTTAATTAAGTTATCCAAGAACTTCTTGACACTCCTTCTAGAATCAACAAGCTTCTCATAGTCGTCATCATCATCCGACAACGACTGAGATTCTTCCTCACCTTCGGAATGCGAGGGTGAGGGTAAATCAACAACATCCTTCTTTTTCAATTCCTCAAATCACTGGAGGTCCTCCCACCTCTTGTTTTGATCAAACCTACGAGTATACTCCTCGTCTATCTTGATCTTTGAAGCATCGTCGTCGTTTTCAGAATCACTGCTGCCGTCGAAAAGTTGCAGAGGCATTCTGCTAATTGCTACAAACTAACTAACTAACCACTCGAAAACACAGATTCCACAGAGATATGATGTGTATAATAAGAAATGTACGGAAACAATAATAGGAATTCAGTTAAACAAAAGCAAACAACATTACGGAACTCACCAGCTGGGATAAGAAGCAAAACGTTCATGAACATTTTTTTATTAAAGAGATAGTAATTTATTTTGTGTGAAGATTAAAATCAATAAACAGCTAGAGTGCAGAGACAAGAAGAAATACAAAGTACAAGCAACAACTTACAGAAAGCTGAAAATTGAAAACGTGTGTTTGAATCTATAGTTAGTCCCAATAATCAGATACCTCTTCTAAGGGACGGGGAAGAGAACTCACCGATGACGAAGAGAACCAGAAGCTGCGGCTGGGGAGGGTTCTGAAAAAAGTCGGGTTCATTACTGAATGAAATTCGGGGAAAGTTAGACATGAAGAGATCAAGGATCTTTTATTAGGAACAAAATTGCTCATCAAATCAAAGTTTAGTCTAGGTCAAAATAAACTAGGTCGAGGTCGTTCATGAGACAAGGTTTTTCGTCTTTATAAACTAAAATGTTATTGTCAAGTATCATGAAGTATCGTTTAAATTATTTTAATAAATTTATTATATATAATAAATTGTAATTCGATAACGGTATAAAAAATTTAAATTTATATTATCAATATATAATTTTTTCTCATAAAAATAAGACTTAAATATTTTTTAATATAAATTTTATATTATTAATATATAATCTTTTTCTCAGAAAAATAAAACTTAAATATATTTTTTTTATGTAAATTAGCAGTTTTTATTTTGGTCTCAGTAATATTTTTAAATTTTAATTTTTGTAAATTTATATTTTTTAAAATTTTAGTCCATATAAAATAGTTTACTTATTTTTCATTTATATATGTATGTGTGTTTTTAATTTTGATTTTTATAAATGCAAACTTTGAAGGATTATAATGAAAAGTTGGAATCTTAAAAATATAAAAATTGAAAAAATACCTACTAAAATTAAAAAAAAATCAACTCGCTATAATAAAAAATGAAAAGACACATGGTTATATTTAAACCTAAAAGTAATGTTTGTAAACAAAGAGGTTTAAGCGGAATTTCATTAAAACTCAGTAGATGCTGTCTATTTAATTTAACTCTATAATTCGTTATAAAAAAAAATTAACTCTATAATTTATGTTAAAAAGTACTCAATTATTGTGAATTTTAAGTATATAAAAATAAATCTTTATCTTATAAATACCCAATAAAACACTAGCTATACACTATAATTTTTTCAAAAGTTACTGCTCTATAAATAACTATAAACTTGGCGGAACAAAAAAAATCACAAGTAAAACCTTACAATTATTTTTTTTTTCAGGAGTTACAAATTCGTCTAATGTGAACGTACTGCTTTGCAAATTACCAGCACTATTAATTTTATCAAAATTAATTTTATATAACTTTGAAACCTTAGGGTTAATGCTTGTAAAATTAATTATAAAGAAAATATATTTTGGTTAAAAAAGTTCAGGTAAAAAAAAGTAATGTTTATATGATTTTATTCTAACAAAAATAACAACAAAACTCTGTAAAAAAATTAATGCAAAAACTATTTAAACTTGCTTACACATTTAATTTTAGATTCAATCAATTTCTTTGCAAGACTAACTAAAAACACTTATTTACATGTGTTTTAATAAGAAAGAAAGACATATATGACAAATAGGGTGAATAGAAATAAAGAAAAGAGAAATAGAATGATTACAAATAGATGAGAAATAAGTGAATTTAAGGGTAATTTATTTGAGAGAGAAAAATAGGAAAAAGTAAAATAAAGAAAAAAAATAATATACTGTTAATATTATTGACCATTGATTATTGTCCACAAGACAAATAAATAATGTGAATTTTACACCTTTTTTTTATTTCTTGGCCCGCCATTTTTTTCTCTACCAAAGAGATTCCATTTTTTTATATATATTTGGTGACTAAGAGATGACAAAGAAATGGAAGGGGGAGCATCCAAATAGAAAGGATATGCAAAAGTGAGACTATTTGATCTTATACAAACTAGGATGAAAAGAAATAAAAGTGAGAGTCTCACTTGAATTTATTTTTACACAAAAATAGTGTGATTGGGTATGTCTTATGTCTTGTTTGAACTCAAATATGTCTTGTTTCAACTCAATCTTTAATCACGACAACAAATATCCATCAACTTCACTATTTATCTTAGAACATTTTTACTATCAGATCTCGAGCTCAAATTTTGAGTTTAAGATCTTGTTTTCACTAGATCTCCCAATAAAGAAGGTAAACAGATCTTCAACATGGAAAATGAATTCTTGTAGAAGAACTAAAGAATGGATTCTTGTAGAAAAATCCTGAAGAATGGATTCTTGTAGAAGAACCTTGAAGATTGCACAGCTCCCAAACAAAATATTATTTTCCTCTCTCTCCCTAACAACAAATAGCGATACCAACAGAAAGAGAGAGAAAAATCTGAAAGGAAATGAAGAACTAATCGTTGCAGAAGAAAGAAAGAAAATAAAACATACCAAAAAAAAAGACATACCGACGAAGGGGAAATGGAGCTCGTGGCAAAAGGGAAGGGGGTGGTTCACGGTGGAGGGGGTGGCGTGAAGAGAAGAGAGAGGAAGGAAAAGGAAAAAGAAAAAGTGACATGAAGAGAAAAGAGAGCGAGGAGAAGAAGATAAAGAAGATAGAAAAAGGAAGCATAAGAAGAAAGAAAAAGTGACATGATACATGGAAAAGAGACAAAAAAGAAGAGAGTAACGAATGAGGGAAAGGAAAAAAAATAAAAAGAAAAAAAATATATGAAAAAAAGTAATTTAATAAATATTTAAAAATAAAATCCACATGAAATCTTAAAAATTATCTAAAATCTCAAAATGAAATCTACAATAAAAAAGAATAAGAAAGATCTTCAATATCTAATAATGTAAAGTCCACCAAAATATGATCTCTAATTCCAATTTAGGATTTATCATTAAAGATGTTATAATCCAATCACTTAAATCTATTCTATTTCTCACTTATTTATATCTATCTTAATTCTTTTTTTCCTCTCAATCATAGTGTAAATGCAAACACATTTACTATTGTGAATTTAAACATTAGTTTACATGTTGGAGAATACGCCCATTTCACTACATCCAACCCCCTTTATCATGTCTATACAATTTCAATCTACCAATATCAATTGCCCAAAAACTGTCCGAAACTTTTACCCAAAATTAGACGAATGCTACGGTATAGTGGACTAATCTTATCACAGAACCACAACAAAATTGAGAAACACTCAACCACGTTTGCCAACAGAGAACACGATTACAAGCCTCAAAAATCATCATAAAACTTTTGGGCAAAACCATTCATCATTCGAGTTTTCACACGACGAAAAAAATGCTCGTCTTATCCTATATACTCCCAGTGACCATCGAATTCAAATCCTAATCCAAATTTTGTACACATTAAACCGCCAAACGAAAAAGGTCCAAATATATTATAGTAATTCACATTCATACGGTTTCTAATAGTAATTTACATAACTGTTTCATTTGACCTTGTTCTTTCTATCACAGAACAAAATCACTTGTAAAGGTAACCAAACACACCCTCACATTGATTCCAAGCAAAACTAAAACTTAACCCTAAAATCAATAAAATTAAAAATAAAAAAAAAATAAAACTTTCAATGGTTCGAACGCAATCATTGTTCGCCGAGAGACTCGTCGTTCTGATTATCCTCCGTCGTCGCCGGCTGCAACAACAGCGCCGTGAACGGCATGTGCCGGTAACCATTCACCGCGAATTCCAACCCCGCCGGCGGAGAGAGGTCGATTCGGCAATTCGGCTGCGGCGCCATGGCGAACATTCCCTGAGCACCAACCGCCGTGACAGGGCAGGCGACCATGGGCTCGGAGGAGGGAGCGGAGGGCGCGACGGAGGAGACGGGGGCGGTGGGGACGGTGCCGGAGCCGGTGGCGGCGATGATGGAGGGCTCGGCGTGGCGAAGGAGCCACTCGATGGTCTCGCCGTCGGAGCGGTGGCCGAGCTCGCGCGTGAGCTGGAAAATGCGCGCTGCGCAGAGCGGCGGCATCCGGATGCGGCGGCCGCGGCCGTTTACCTTGGTGTGGCGGTCCTTGGTGGAGGGTCTCTTGAAGACAGCGAGTGACGGTGGCGCGGTGGGTGGAGACTCGGTGATGGTGGCGGTGGCGGTGGCGGTGGCGGTGGCGGTGGCGGTGGCGGAGGGTTTGGTTTCGAAATTGTTATGTAGGACAACTTGTGAGGTCATTGTAGGGTTTGGTGAAGTTGGGAATTTAGGGTTTTGATTTGTTTTGAGTGCTGATATTGTGACCCCACAAGGGAGAGTGATGATGGAGAGAGAGAGGGAGGGGTTTTATAGTAAGAGTAGCGTGGATTTCAAGTGAGTGGGCCTTCACTTTTGCGTTTTCAAATCTTCAGACCCCACTCTCCAATGTTGAATGTCCCCATTATGTAACCCAAATCAATAATTAATAAAAAGAATAAAATAAAATATTTTATACATTAACAATATACAACAGTTTATTCTTTTATTTTTTCTATTATAATATTAATATAAAATATTTTTTGAATTACTTAATTAAGAGACATAAATCATTTTCTTGCTAATTTTTATCGTTTTATTTAATTATAAATTATCATATATAAAATTTGGAAATTTTTATAATAATTATTTTAAAACTCATATTATTGATAATTTTAATTAATTGATAATATTATTTTTTACAATACAAGTGCATAAATATTTAACTTTACTAAAAATAATGCTGCGATATTTGTTTACTTGATAAGTATTAATTTATATTTTTGAAATATTAAATATATTATTTTTATCATTTAATATTTCCTTTAAAAAATAACATGAAGATTTCTAATAATAATTATTATGTTTGGGGGAGAGATATAGAGTGATTTTTTTCTATTTTTGAATTTTAGTTTTAGTTTTCAAACCAAAATATAAAAGAAAAATACGATTTCGTATAAATAATATTTTGTGCTATCACACAAACATGTGTGTAGATATGATTAATCCAACGGTACATAAAAGTGATTCATAATGAATCATATAAAAGATTGTTCACCTTAATATTAGTTGTGTTTATGACTCATTCCAATTCATTAATTTTGCCCGGCTCGAAATTATTTTTTATGGGTTTGTTTGAAATAAAAAAAAATTAGATTCCATGTATTTTATGGACAAATTTGAGTTATAAGTTGAATCATCACAACTTGATTTGATGTTCTATATATTTTTTAAAAGAATAATTTTTAAATAATTATATATCACTAATTCAACTTCTTGTCTTATTAAGTAATATTTTGTTTAACATATATTATATTTCTGTTGATGTAGTAGTATTATTATTTATCTTGAAAATTATAAAATATTTTAAGTTATATACTTTTTAAAATTTTATGATTTAATTATATATAATTTTAAGATGGATAAATATGTTAACAAATTAATTTGACCCATTCATGTCCTATATATTTTTGAATCTTAAATGACTCTAATTTAAATTTAAATAAATAATTATAACAAAAATTCAAGTTGAAATCCAAATGAATTATTCATCATAACTTTATCTTGAAACATTTTCACTAGTATCTATTTTTTTTTTATCATTATGATATTGATGTGAAGTATTCACTAGTTTTATTAATGAATAATTTCTGATGGAGAACCTAATTAGTTATTAGTAGAGTCTTTTTTCAAAATCATGTTTTTTTAATTTATAAAGCTCGAAAATGAGATTTTATTTAAGAAGACTGAGTTCTGATCACTCGAATCAATGATTTGTTAATTTTCACTCACATGTTTGATAAAAGGAAATAAATTTATTTTTCAAATATAAATATTTTGTTTCTTAAAAAAATTTAAATATTTTGCTAATTTGTGAATAAGTAAAAATGAACTTTATCTAAAATTATAGGAGAAAATGAATTTTTACATGTTAATTGACGGCTAAATTATTAAAATTTCTCATGGCAATTAATTGTAAACACAATTTTTTAAAATTTATATGATAATTAATTAAATTTTATAGAAGTTTCTAACTCATCTATTCCTAAAATGAGAATCTAAATAAATATTTAATTGAAAATAAAATAATTCCATATACCAAGCATAAGCAAAATAATGATTAAAAAATCAAAAGTACAAAAATTTATGAAAAAAGTATAGCATTATCGTTTTCTTCCAAAAAAAAAAAAGTACAGCATTATCGTCCAACCATTCTGTGCAATATATATAATAATAAAACGGTTTTGAAATATAACTTTGTCGATTAAATGCATATAAATTCAAATAAATAAACATTTAAAAATATATACGTATTAGAGACTCTTAGGAGTTAGGACTGTGGGAGCTCAAGTGGTTTGTCTCAAATTTGGTGAGTCATTTCACGTGCTGACATGTTGACTACTTTTGAAAATTGTGATTAACTGATCCGGAAAGTTTAGTGAAATAGAATAAATTTTATAAGAATATTTATTAATACATTTTTAGTGTAACTACGTTAAATTATTTTTAATTCTTATAAATAAATATAAAAAATCATTCTCTATGTTCTTCCCCTATGCTTTAGGGAATAATATTAAATGCATATTTTTTAATTGCTCGTAAGAATCAATTTTTATATACAATCATTTTTAACTTGTTTATGTATTTTTTTCACATTAATTAATTTTTATAGTTTCATGGAAGTAAATTTAATGATACAAATTTGTCATTTTAATAATAAAAAATAAATTTAAAATAGTGTCCAAAAATAAAAAATGATAGGGGTTTTTTTTAAATGATTAATGTGTCATTAATTGAATAAAAGGACCATTTTAAAATATTTAAAATTTAAGGAACCAGTTTAAAAATACAAAATAAGTTATAAAAGACTATTCTTATAGTTTAGCCAAAATTAATCAATGGAGTTATGATCAAGCAACAAAGATGGGCATCTTCTCCCAGTCACATATGTGTGTATTTTTTTTTTTTTTTTTTTCAAAAAAAGCTCATATTATATCATGAGTCAATAAATGTGAATTGAAGCAATACAATTTGAAATGTAATCGTAAACGTGCGGATTAACATAAAATCTAGACTATGTTATTAAGTAATATACGACTTAATTTGCTTAACTGTCAACAAACTGAAAATTACAATTTTAAAAAGATCTAATTAAGCCTATGTTCAGAAGTCTTCAAAATATTCCGAAACTCATTATTCACGTACTTCTTTGCATGCATGCAGACAACAATGTGTTTGCAATCAAGCTCAAAAATAACGTTTGCATGTTCTTGGAAGCAACTCACTGGATAGTCGTGACTCGTGAGAAGGTCTAAAACTTCTGCTTCGGGAGGGGTAGCATGCATGTACTTTTTAAAAATATAAATGCACGCACATTATAAAATTACTAATCTATTAATGCATGTGCTTCTTAAAAAACATGGAAAAAAAAACTTTGATTATTTCAAATCTCAAACCTTATACTTCATTTATCTTTCTTCTTTTTTAATTACATGACTTTGTTGTTTCGTGACCTCTATTAATGCATGCACTATATGTTATCATTAAAATGCAGAACCTATATGAAACTAATAAATCATGTGAAAGACGAAAAATACTTTCAAGATTTCTTTTTAATTTACTCGAATCCATAAACTAATTTAAAGCCGCCATACACTTTGAAATTCAGCCTGCATATAAATTAAAGGCTTAAATACTTTTTATTTTTTTACAAATTTTATCACCAACAAATTAATTTGATGCATATTACTTTTAATTTGTTAAAAAAATTGTAAATTTTACCTTCCATCTTTTAGGTGAACATATTCACATGAACGTAAAAGTTGAGGGTAAAATTCCTAATAAGTAAAAAGTTGATAGTAAAATTCGTCAATAAGTAAAAAATTGAGAATAAAATTTGCTAAAAAGTGAAAAAGTTAAGGGTAAAAGTTGTAAAAAAAAAGTTGAGAGTAAAAAGGACAATTATTTTAGCATGTAATGTACGCTCAATTAATGATGAAAGGTAAAATTTGCATTTTTAAAAAAAAAATATGAACAAAATAGCCAAATTAATTTGTTGGAAGTAAAATGCGTCAAAAATAAAAATTTAAAGTTAAATGTATGATTAAGCCCGAGTTAAACTTGTACATATTTCAATTTCAAGGGTTGTGATTTTTTTTTTCATAAAAATTCGCAAAATCATATAATTGAAACAAAATCTTGAAACTAGGTTTGGGGCAATTTTTCCTTTTTTGGGAGATTCAAACTTTTGGGCAATTGAATTTTGTATCTCCTATTTTTTTTTTATAAAAAAATTCAACCTATCCCTTTTATCTTTTTTCTCTCTTTCCCTTTTTCCTCTTCTTTCTCTTGCAGTCACAACTCACTCCTGTTCTAATCTTCTTCCCGCAGCGCAAGTCTAGATCCCTTTTTCAGTTCTTCTTTTATTCTCCAACTCAACTCTTCTTCCCGCAGCCATCGAAGGTACAACGCAATTCCAACTCAACGCTGCAGAAGTCTCTCTCCTTCTCCAACTCTTTATTTTGCATGTACGTTTTAACGCATTCACATTCACGTTGAGGATCTGTTTTTTGGAACAGACATTTTGTAAAGGTATACATACCCTTACAAAATGACCCTTTTGGAAAGATAATTGCTACGAAACACCTTTTCCGTAAGCAAAAAAAGTGTTATCCAGAACTAGGGATGGAAATAGGCCAGACCGCCTATCAGGGGCCTTTGGCCTGACCTGTTTAAGGCCTGGCTTGTTTATTATAAAGGTCAGACTTAGGCTTTTTGAAAAGCTTATTTAAATAAAAAGGTCAGGCTCAAGCTTTAAAAAAAGCCTGTTAGGCCTATCAGGCTGGCATATATATATATATATATATATAGATAGATAGATATTAAAATTAAAAAGATATAAATCAATCTTTTAAAAAAGAAATAAGATAAGATAAGATAAAATCTAAATAGCCTATCTTACTTAAAAGATAAAAAATAAAATAGGAAATTTGAAATCTTTATAGTAGGTCTGTAAAAAGGCCAATATATATATATATATATATTAAAACTAAAAAAATATAAATCGATCTTTTAAAAAAAGAAATAAAATAAGATAAGATACCTAATCTCATATTAGAGTGCTCTAATCAATTTTAATTTTTTTTCACGCACAAATTAAAAGGAAAGTATGTCAATATGTGTCTTTCTTTATATTAAATTTTAAAAAATATTATGCTAATTCTCAAAGTTTCACTAATATATAATATTTATTGTAAAATAGGCTTTTTAATAGGCTCGTAGGCCAAGCCAGGCTTTTAAATAGGCCAGGCCAAGCCTAATAAAAAAGCCTATAACAGGTAAATAGGCTAGGTCAGGCTTGATGTTTTTAAATAAGGCCAAGGCCAGGCCTAACCAAGCCTGGCCTGGCCTGGCCTATTTCCATCCCTATCCAGAACAACCATTCCAGAAGATACAAATTGTATTTTCAAAAAGGCTATTATGGATTGCTATTTTTGCTTCCAGAATGGTCCTTCCATAAGCCAAAATAGTACTTTCCAAAATGACTTTTATGGAAGTTGCAAAATACACTTCCAAAAAAAGTTACTTTGGATTGTAGTTTTTGCTTATGGAATGACATTTTCATAAGTCCAATATTGATTTTCATTAGAATATATAAAATACACTTTCTGAAAAGGCTGTTCTGGATTTAAAAAATGTTTTTTGGAATTGCCTTTCCGTAAGCAAAACTAATTCTGGAACAAACATTCTAGAAGCTTTTTTTTTTTTTTGCTTATGGAAAGGTCATTTCAGAAGGTTTTTTTGCTTAAGAATTTGCCATTCCGAAATCTATTTTATAGCTAATTAAATTTGATTAGAGAAGTCACTTGCCTTCTTGGGAGGAGGAACAAGAATGAGGGAGTGAGAGGGAGATGTCGTCATGGGGGGTGGTTGTTGAGGGAGGGAGATGTTGTCGCGAAGGGTGGTCGCCAAAGGAGATGTCGTAGCATGGGGTTGTTAGAATTAAGGGAAAGAAGAAGGAAGGTGTTAGGATTGATAGATGAGAGGTGAAAATTTCATTAAAGATATAATGGTATTTTCACTAAATAATGGGAGGTCCAGGATTCAAGAAGGGAGTTGTAGGATTCAAGTCCCAAACTTTTGTCACAATTGAAACTACTGGAGTTAGATAGAAATCGGGCTAGAAGTAGCCACATTCCATAGGATGGCCCAAACCCAAACAGAAAAAATGACCATAGTCATATCCAACACTATTCTTATTCTTATTCATGTAAAAATAAAAATAGCAACCTAATCCAGTGTTGGAAAAATGAAAGAAATTCAGAGGTCCTTCTTTTCCTATTCTATCTGTTTCTATCCAAATATCCCACCCCACCATGGTGTTAGGGAAGAATTTAACCATATTCAATTTCTAGGATCTTAGGGTCTATTTGAGAGTTGAGTTTTGGAAGGGAATGGATGGGAAGGGGGAGGGGGGTTTCTATTTCTATGTATGGATAGTTAAATTTTTGTTTACTATCTACCAATAAAAAATCATTGATAGTATGACTTTTAAAATATTTATTATAGACGTTAGCAAACTTATTATACACAACAATTTTTTTTTTTTGGATTTGGTTGAGAGTGTAAAAACTCTTTACAATATCAATACATAGACTATTTACTCTTTTTAAAATGAAAAATAAATTAAAATAATATTTGTCAGAGTAAAATAGTTTTACACAATCATTCAATCACAATCCACCATTTATGGTAAGTTTGTTGACTTTTAGGTTAACTATTTAAAAGTCATATAAATGGGAATTTGTGATTGGATGATAGTGTAAAATTATTTTACATCGTCTGTGCATGATCATTAAACTCTAAATTTAATGTCATAATCTTTTTTCTATTTTTATAAACATTAGGTAACTCTTAATTTGAAAACAAAAATTGTCCTCCCTTCTTTTTTCCTCTGAAATTCTGCTTCCAAACATATCCTTAAAGAATTCCTTTCACCAATTTGTGGGTTTCCATTTACACCCAGTCTCCACACAACTTTTCTGCTTTGATCTAAGTAGTGTGTGACCGTGCATATATATTTTTCCCCCAACCTATTATTAGTCTGAGTTGAAATTTTGTTACATTTCTATGCCCATAAACCTGCAGTTGTGATGCTTCACGAACAAGCTTCCCCTACAGTTGCCTCTTGGTCTTCGAATTTTTCAGCACATAATTTTCCTACCTCATTTCTTTTACCAGAGCACCGTGACGAATATAAGCCTCTTCTGCACATGTCTAAGGAAGACAAGACATCACAGGTTCAAATTTTATCGATATATTGGCTTCATCAAATTTCGGCTTCTTTGAATCCATATAATGAAATCCTTCAAATTTTATATTTTGTTGTCCAATCAATAAGAATTCATTACTGGTCCATTCAATCTCAATGAATTAAAACTTTTGAGACCAACTTTTAGTCTATTAAATGTAATGATGCCATCTTTTTGCATGGATGCACCAACTCTTTTCTTAGGTTGTAATTTACAGGTTTTTCCTACTTAGTCACATAATGGACATTGTACTAATGAATCTTCCCCGTATTTTACTCCAGGCAATGTTAAGTACAAGGCAAATGGATACGGTCACAGTTCATGAAGAGAATAACATTAAAAATGCTGATCAGGTAGTGCTTGACTTTAGGAAGCACATGCATCACTGGCCTCATTTGCAGTACTTGTAAGAGAAATAAAATTGTTCTTCCATGTCAATTTAATCATTTAGTAATTGCTTACAGTAAATTTTTCCCATCCTTAGTTGTCTCCTTATAAGTGCATAAATGGTCTATTGCATATTAACTTCCTCACAAATAGGGGAAGTTGTTGCTTCTTCAACTTTAGAGCATGTTTTTGTTGACTTGGAGAGGCGTCCAAATGGTGTGCAATGTAATGGAGTTTCTCTTGCTAAGAAGAAACAAGGATCCTTAGTAGTTGAAGACTTGAAATCAATTAAAGCTAATGATGATTCAATTCCTTTTGGGTTAGTTTTATCTTCTTGGCTAACTCTAACATCCTTAATTTATTTTTCCTATTTATAAGTTAAGTTGTTTGGAGTGTAATGCCTAAACTAAAAACTTCCATTCAGTCTGGCCTCTACTAGCTTGGCTGATCCTTCAATTGAAAGAAATAAAACTGTAAGGTCAACACGACTTCTAGAGAGACGATCAAAACAAAGAAAAGTACCCAAGTCAAAAGTTATAGACGATGAAACCTACCTTGCAAGAAAGGATGATGCACAAGAAAAGCTTCACGCAGAAAAGAAGAAAAATGAAGAACTTGATCAAAATGATCCCCTGCGCTTGTTCTTGTGGGGCCCTGAAACAAAACAACTTTTGACACTTGATCAAGAATCTCAACTGATTTCTCAGATACAGGTGTTTTGCTAGTTCCCCTGAATTCCTTACTTAAACTCATGTGATACTCTATAAACATGGAATATGTAATAGGACTTATTGAGATTAGAAGAAGTGAAGACCAATCTTCAATCTCAATTTGAAAGGGAACCAACTATGGCTGGATGGGTTGGGGGTGCAGGACTTAATTGTTGAATGCTGCAATCACAACTTCGTTCTGGTAACAGAAACAGAGAAAAGCTTATTCAAGCAAATTTATGCATGGTAGTCCATGTTGCCAAAAGTTATCAGGGGCGTGGTCTTAGCCTCAGGACTTATTACAGGTAGCCTTTTAGAAATTAAAGACCTTCTTTTCCCTGTAGCAAAGGCTGTTTAGTGCTTACATGGTTTTCCTGGTTAGTTATATTCTAAATTGTGAATATCATTCAATAAATTTTTGGATTGCCTAGTATTTCATATTTTCATCAATTAGTAAACCAATATTCTTGACTTTTCTTAAATGTGAAAGAGATACACAGGATAAAAAGACTATAAATGTAGAATATAGAAGGGGAATGACTACTTTAGATTTTGCCATTTTTCATCTTTACTGATCTGAGAGCGAGCCCTGACATAGCAGTAAAGTTGTGCCTTGGTGATTTGTTGGTCATGGGTTCGAATCTGGAAACAACCTCTTTGCGTATACAAGGATAAGGCTGCGTACAATATCACTCCTTCTTACCTGTGCATAGCGTGGAGCCTCTGGACAATGGGGTATGTAGTTTTTTTTTTCATCTTTACTGATCTCAACTTAAGCTCATTCATTAATTTTTCTCAACATAGAAGAACCTAAACTGTAAATAATTGATTGGCTTGAGTTGGAGCATGAATTGGGGGAAGAACTACTTTTATTAAAGGGTTGTGATAATTATCTTCACTCTTCACTATTGTCAATTACAATTAGCAACTGTATTTTACATTTCTTTTCTGGTGCTATTGCAGGAGGGAAGTGTGGGTCTTATGAAGAGTGTTGAAAAATTCAATCCCCTAACTGGTAGTCGATTTGGTAATTATGCATTCTGGTGGATAAGGCAAGCAATAAGGAAGGCAGTGTTTCGACATTCCAGGATAATCCGTCTATCGGTAAATTTAGTTGTCTAAATTTAATCTTCTCCCTTTGGAAGTGTTAATGTTCATGAAATATTTTTTTGTTGTTAATAAGAAACAAAAATGATGTCAACTACCATTGCATTAATAATTTTATTGTATCTTTGCTATTTACAAAGCAAGATATTCTATTTCTATAACACAAAACTCGTGTTATCTCCAGGAGAAGGTATTTATCCTATTGGGCAAGGTAATGGAGGCTAAGAAATTGTACATTCAGGAAGGAAATCTTCACCCAACTAAAGAAGAATTAGCAAGAAGGGTAGGAGTCACAGTTGAAAAGATTGACAAATTACTATTTTCTGCAAGAATTCCAATTTCAATGCAACAAACTGTGTGGGCTGACCAAAATACGACTTTCCGGGTATTGTGTGCTAGCTAATTAATGTGATTCCACCTTGATATGATGCAATTTCTTATACTCTATAAATAATGTTTACACAAAAAGGATTTATAACATATTATAGTGTTATTTAGTTTCCCATTTTTAGTTTGGTGAGTATGGAGGGTTTTACTTATACTGATAATTGTAGAAACAAATTGGTAGTCTAATAGCAACAACAAGAATATTGAATTTTTCTTGGTAATTGTGTTGTGCGTGATAAAAAGGAACCAGTGACCTAAAGTATGTTAGCCAGCAAACCATAACATACTACTTAATGGCAAGACTGAGTAGTAATCAGACTCAAGTGTCAGTATCTACTTTGTTCTATTCAGTTCATTAATCATTACAAACACAAGTTCATTTAAATTTGCAATTGTCAATACCTATCTTCTTGCATGTGAGCTTTCATTAAGTTGTGAAAATAATCAGATAATTAGTAGTCTAAAATTCTATTTATTTATTTTAATTTTATATACAATTGGTCTACTATGGATGTAGAATGTGGTCATAATGGATCCTTTATATTTTTTTTAATAATTACAGAGGATTACTACAGATCCCACAGATGTGACTGTCGAAAAACAGCTTATAAGAAGGCATGTTCTCAATGTCCTAAGTGTCTTGCACCCAACTTAGAGAAGAATTATCCGATTAATATATGGTTTTGAGGATGGTGAACATAAATCTTTATCAGAAATCGGAGACATATTTGGTTTGTCTAAGGAAAGGGTACGTCAATTGGAGATCCAAGCACTATACAAGATGAAGAAGTGCCTTGTCAAACAAGGACTTGATGCTTATGTAGACTTGCTTCTATAGATGAGTAGACACCAAGGTTATGTACTTCATTTCACTAAGACTTTTTCTGTTTACGATCTGAACAACAGTACCAGGATCGAACTTTTGAAGGCAAGTTTAACTATAAGTACTGTTATTGAGGACAAATAAGAGAACCTGGTTGTCGTTTGACACAAGAAAATTGAATGTGTACTAAGAGGTGAGGCTTATACAAATGTGAACACTTTTACGTGAACATTTAAATAATATTTATTCTAGAAAAGAAAGTTTTTTACGTTAAATAAATGATATCTTCTATATGTCTTGGATTTGTATTCTATTATTCTTTTGATTGAATTTCCAATTCCATTGTTTCACTTTACATTGAATGGATCCATCCTTGTACTTCTCTGCACCGTTGGGCCTTGACTTTACTTTCATTAGATTATTATAACTTTCACTTATTTGAAAAAAAATGTATCAAACACACATTAATAAATAAATGTGTTGATTATCTAGAATTGAAAACAAACTAAATGACACTATTCCAGTATAAACCTACATAAAACTAAATACAACTACAAAACAAAATGCCACTTCGTACATTGTAATATAAGCCAAAATAGAAGAACTAATGTTGTTATGCACTATACAACATCGATTTTTGGCCAAAATCAATGTTGTATAGTAGCAAAACAACATCGGTTTTGGTCAAAACCGATGTTGTAAGGTGAAAAATAACATCGATTGTGCCAAAATCGATGTTGTAATGTGAAAAACAACATCGGTTCCGTCCAAACTGATGTTGTTTTGTATTTTTTTATATTTTTTATATGACATCGATTTTTGATAAAATCGATATTGTATAATAGATTTCAACATCGGTTTTTTAGAATCAATGTTAAAATGGATACTTTTAATGATGGTAGTTTCAATATTGATTCATAACCGATGTTGAAAATCCATAATAACTCATGTTAAAAGTTTATTTTCTAGTAGTGCATGTCTTAACAAATAAACGCAATTATCAAGAGTAAAAACCAAACCAAATGTTACATATTACAATAAACCTCAGTAGAACTGAATACTACTACCAAACTAATTAGAAATCTAATTCAGTTTATTCAACATAGTGTATAAGTGTTGTAAAACATGATATTGTGTTCAATTCTTACGGATAAAAAATACTACTACTAAACTAATTATCATGGGTTACAGTATAAACTTAGATATAATTAAATAGTACTACTACCAAATCAAATGTCATCTAGTTATTACAACATATATAAGCCTATAAGTCAACAAGGTTCAATCGAAATAAAGAGTTGAACCTCAGAACCCTCATTAACATAATAAGCATAAAGACGAAGACGATCCTCCATGACAACATTTCTACGTCTAAGCGTGACATGGTTCGAAGCAGTGCCCCAATATCTTTCAACCACACTCTGCAGGTCACTCACCTTATCAGTCTCTCTAACCCTCACATACCCATCACTGCCCCCAAAGACTTCACCAAAACATGGATGTCCTGGTGAGGTGGCAGTAGAGCAACATTGAGATACAATGTTTCTTTCACGTAAAAATCATAGTCATCAATGTATTCATGGTTTCTCAGCATTCTGTTGCTATGCCAGAGGCTCTGCCTGTGAACTTTCACGTCCAACTCATTCTGAATCTTCTGTTTTAGATTGAAAACAGTGTCGAAATACAACATCTGTATCTCCAGCACAATCTCACAGCCGACTATTTTCAAAAGCACTATGGTTTTCTATATGATTTCTTGTATGTATACTTTGATTTTTCTTTACATTATTTGATAGGGTTTTGCATGCCAACTTATAATTGAGACGCCAAACTAATTAACACTGCTCTCAAATTTTTTGTTTAGGGCTACTTGTTGTGTGAACTTTATGAGGTATGTTGTTGGTTGATATCATCTCATTTGTTTTCTATGAATTTATTTGTATGATGACATATTATTAGAACAAGAAATATATCTATCTACTATTATAGGATGATCCAACTACTAAGTTGCACATGAAAACAAGAGTGACATGCTTTCACATACTTTTAGAAATATCATGCAAAAATATCAACATAAGTACTCGTATTTCAATACCTGTAAATATATATACGAGATAAATATTATTTATACACAATTGTCTAATTATATAAGTTTAAAATATTTTATTATATTCTTTTAATAAATTAAATTAGCATAAATAATATTTAATTTGATTTAATGTAATAGTATAATTATATTAATATTATTTTTAAAATAATAATATTTATTATAAATTAAAATAAAATATAAAGTATTTAATTTGAATTTAAAGATGATGATGATAACAACAATAATAAAATAATAATAGTAATAATAAATTAAATTTTTAAAATATGAAATGTTAATAAATTAATATCACTGTCATGAATTATATATGAAAATCCTTATATAGTGAGGGAAGATAGATATTATAAAATGGAACTAATTAAAAGAGTGAGAAGTATGACATACCTACCCTAAAGAGTATAATGTAGAAAGAAAAATTATACTAGTACAATAAATTGTACAGCAAAGTATATAACTAATACGTCAAAATAAGTATATAACTAAGAGAGAGAAAGAAAGAAAAACAAAAGATGAATTTGAAATGTAAGAAATGATAAGATGGAAAAGAGACATAAATACAAAATATAATGTTGTATAAATTATTATAAGTGTATCACTTTTTTGTAGAAATAGGTTGAGATAAGACATAATTTTTTTATAGTCTCAGCCATATATACCGGGCCGATCTTTTGGGTGCTTCTAAACCCACCATTGTGTTGTCCATTTCATCAAGGAAGCACGTATAGGCAGATCTGGTAGTTACTTCCCACACCTCTAATTTCGCTTTCTGCACTCTTTCAATCTTTCAAAACACCTTATCTGAAATGTGAAATTGTATTCTGGAAAAATGTAAAATTTTACATTCTAGAAAGATCTTTCAGAATGTAAATGTAAACGAGTGAGTATTCTTAAAGCCCTGTTTTTGTCTATAATTTTTTAAGGTCTCAAGTCTCAACTAAATATTTTACTTGCCTAATGTTTAAAGAGATGAAAACTTGGATCGATAGGATTTGTTGGTCATTTGCACACTGCTATGTGTAAACTACTATTATATTCACCCATACATGTTAAATTAGACCAATCTAAAATCTAACTGAATTTGACTTTTCTTACAATGGACCAATTTTAGCTCACCACCTATTCTGTACCATGCCTAATAAAAAAAACATCTCATAAGAGAAAAGCAAACACATGCACGCAAAACAACGGAAACATATCTTTTTATACTTGTATTTTAATAGTTAATTTGATATAAGATAAACGAAAAAATAATGTATGTGAAAGATGATGCACATGTATTTTATGGTTATATCTTCAACCGGAACTAAGACATGGCTTAGGATCCTAAAAGGGGGAAATTTATAAACCATTCATAAAGCACAATTAAGCTGAAGTTTTTTAAGGACATTAACTATAATCAAATTGATGCAAATGAAGGTATCTATAAATTTTTTTGTGTTTGGTGAGAGATTGTCTCTTAATCCACTAAGTAAAAGACTAATTGTAATGTGTGATTCAAGAAAATTTTATATATGAATATAATCATACACATATTTTTTTATTAAATGAATTATTCATCATGTGTAAACACAATAGAGTTTTTCACCATTATGTTATGTCAACCCGATATATGGGTTCCAAATTTATTTATATATCTTTAACTAAAACAAAAACCATTCACTATCTCTGTAGTTTATATGCACTCACCAAAACTTCCAAAAGAAGAGTGTAGCAGGAAAAATGGAATGCAAAGATGCCAAAAGATGTCTAGTTTCTGCACGCGTTAGATGCTCATACTCTGTTGCAACTTGCAAGTATGACCCATGAGCAAGACATTGCATGCCAACACTTCATCAAGGAAATTTCACTTCATTGTTGCCCCAAACAATATATCTTGTGCTTTCTTTTCATAAATATGGCATCAAGAGGAAAAGGAAAAGTGTCATTATTCTTGTTTCCACTAAATTCTAAGAACTAAAAACAATTTTTAGGGGCTGTATAGGCTCCATAAATACGTTGCTTCAGCAAGCCAAGTCGATCATAACCATTTTTTTTTTTTTTTTTTGCATATATGAGGCATATACATCGGCTGGGCCACTACTTGTAAGACAACGTATGACAACGTTGTCAAATCTAACATCATGTACTTGTCTTGCTATCAGTAGAAACTATGCCCACATATACTTAGGAATAAGTAAGAATTTCTCTTTTAACAAGCCCCTCTCCCCTTCCCCAGAAAAATAATATTGATAATGGAGGCAATCAATTAACATGCACCAATTTAATCCATAAGGATAAAAGTTAAGATACAACTTATTTTGATTTTTTTTTCGGCCTACAACTTATTTTGATATATCAATACAATTGATGTAGAATTGTTTCACTTGTCTCCAATTCGAATATTATATATATAATTACATTAAATATTCTGAAGTTGAAAGGAGAACTTTGTTACCTATAATAATCTTACTTGACTAGATAAGATTGTATCCAATAGAAGATATATTTGATCTCTACAAGAAAAAATAATCCACGAACTTTAATGAAAACCTTTATTTCATAAATTACAGAAGTGAAACTCCATTTTTTAACACAGAATGCTAAAGGCATGCAAGAAACTGTATTTAAATTTTGTTAAATCCATAATTATTTTTCAAGAAATCTGTAACCAATTCCGAGATGAAGTGACTTCAATTTTTTCTGGTGGCTGAATTATAGTGCCAAGGAGGGTAAAATACACATGAAACTAAACCTTGGCCCATTCTATTTTCCACGTGCTTCTGACAACTGATGGGTTGCAATAGTAACAGTCCATTCTTGATCTAGAATATCCAAAAAATTACTACCCAAATTGATATGTGCTCTTCTGCTATATATATATATATATATACATATAATATATATATATATATATATATATATATATAAATTCATAGTGGAAGCAGAAGCTCCAATGTTTCTACCACTTTAATATATATTATGCTGTATGGTGACATATCAGGAATAGTACATTTTGCCAGAAAATCATTCATGGCAGTGCAGGAAAGCAACACAAGCCAAAGCAATCATCAGCAGCAGCAACAGCATCAAGTTTGTGATCCCTGCAAGTCTTTTGGCCAGAAGTGCAGCCATCTGGTGAAGAAGCAGCGAGCAAAATTCTACATTCTACGCCGTTGCGTAGCCATGCTTCTGTGTTGGCATGAGCACTGAGCCAAGGCCTACGAACTAGTACCATCTTAGTTTCTCTATATTGTTTTTATCATAAAGATTGTAACTGAAGAGTGTCACTATATATGTGTGATTCTACACATTGTGACATTATGTGTTATGTTTAACATGTGAAAGAGGTTAGATCAGTTTCAACAACTTGCATAATTATTGAACAGATCTTCTTTTTCAGCATGTCAAGGGTCTTTTGAAACTCACAATTTGAGGTTCAGTTCATCATGGTAGTGAAATTTATGTGCATCAGCATCTCTCTACTTTAATTCTTGAGGGATTTTATTACTTTTATTTTGAATTTTAGTTTTTCTTATCAGTTGCTAGTAACACTAATTTGGAAAGTAAAAGCTGCACAGATGAGATTCTGAATTATAATAATGTAATTTTAAAGGTGTATAGAGACTCATATGTCTATACATGGTTGAATTATGGTGCAGAAAGTAACTTTTCCTTTATACTGGAACCTTTTTCTTAGGAAGTGGGTATCTTTACTATTAGTGTTCTTGCAGTGCCTCCATTCATGGCTTTATCTTTACAGTCCAAAAGGAAACTTATTCCAGGGATTCCATTCTACAGTTAAAGAAGAACAGAATAATCTACTAAACACTAGCTTCTGGCCCATGTATCTGATTTTCTCTTGTGTATTGTTCTCACATATGATAAAACAATATACAATCAGTAATTAACAATGTTGTAGGTATGTGTATATAAACTTTAATTGAAGGGGAAAAGAGGAAGAAATTATAGCTACCCTTCTTCTCCTTGCACCCTGGCCTGGCCAAACCTTCCAAATGATATGAAAATTAAAACAAACAACAAATTGTTCCTTGCTAATATGCTGCAGAGGTTGAAGAGAGCTAGCTGTAATCTAGCATTTAAAATAACAGGGGATTGGATAAAAATAGAGAAGAAAAAGGACTAAGACTGTAGTTTTTTACGCTGTGATACAATCACGGATTAATACATATATATATATATATATATATAGTATAACTTTTAGGGTAATTATTTTCAAAATCAACATACTATATATATATATATATATATATATATATATATATATATATAAACAGAAATGATAAAATGTCTTTTTATGTCCTTCAATTTTGAGTTAAAATTAATCTTAATTCTTATACTTTAAAAATGACAATATTCATCTTCTTATTTTTTATATTTGGTGAATTCCGTCTCTCACCCTACTTGTGAATTTCTTTTTACAGGGATAAAATTCATCGAATATATAAAATATGAGAATCAAAATTATTATTCTAAAAATATATAATACTAAAATTAATTTAATAAAAATAGAAGAATCCAAAATATATTTTATATAAAAAAACTGAAATATACGATGATAAAAGAAATAAAAGTGAAATTTTATTTATTTTTTAAAATTATTTTATTTTACTTTTTGTAGTTGTAAATATATAAAATCGGTTTGAAGTTATGGAAAAAAAAATTTATTTTTCTTTCATAATTCATCTTAATTTTTTTATAAATACTTATTAAAAAATATCCAAATAACTCATTACGTATCACTTTTTTTAATGCAACCTTCAAAAGGCAACATATATCATTAGTTACTTTTCAGACTATCTAATCACTAATAGTCCTTGTGCTAAGGAAAAATCAGACAACAAGCCTCAAATAAACTTATTTTCTTGGCTCCATCCCCTTCTATACCTTTCCACTTATTTTTTTTCAATAAATTTTGTGTCCTTGGATCCCTCTATCTCTTGATTAATGTTTCGTTCCAAGCACAAATAAAACTTTAACATCAAGCTCAAATTAATTAAAGGATCTGCTAATTTATTACTCCCTCTACTTTAAATTACTTGAAGTATTAGTATAAAAAAAACATTGATGTTATTAATTTTTAATAAATATTAAATTTTTCATTTCAATTCCCCTCCTAACAATCGTTTATTAGTACTTAATAATGTATATATAAAAATTATGAAAAATATGATAAAAAAATATTTAGAAAAATTGTTTTATTAATTAAATTATTTATACTTTTCTTAATTTGTGTGAAAAAATATTAAATATTGATCAATTTAAATATTCAGAATGGTGATTTTTTTTTTTTATAAATTTAATACAATAAAATTATACATTATTTTTTTTATAAGTTTTAGTAATATAAAAATGAATATTATCTTATATTTATATACATTCCACATGCTAAAATACTAGTTTACTTGTTAAAACCGGATCAGAATGGTGATAGAATTTTTAAGAGTTGAAACTCATCTAAAATTAATTGCTGTAAAACCAGATGAATTGATTAAAAATTGAGAAAAATTAGCGGCCCAATATGGATCGAGCATAACTGGATTGAACCGATTTGTTGAAAAGACACTTTAACTTCTTTTTTTCAATTAAAAATGAATAAATAATGTATATATTAACTGTTTAAAGTATTTTTTTATTATCACTCAATCATAAATTATGATAAACTTATTGAATTTTTATAATAATTATATTAAAAATTATATTATTAATAATTTTTTATTGACTGATGGTATAAAATATTTTACAGTGATAGTGCATAAAAAATAAATTTTAAAAAATTTAATATTATGATAATTGATACAATTCTAAAAAATTTAGATAGTAACGGGAGTACGTTCGCAAGAATGAAACTCAAAGGAATTGACGGAGGTCCGCACAAGCGGTGGAGCATATGATTTAATTCGATGCAAAGCGAAGAACCTAATATAAATTATATTTATTTAGGTTTCAGTTGTATTTTCATTGAATATTATTGTAGATTGTTGAACTCAAATTATGTATGACATTTAATTTAGTTTCATGTTTAGATTTTTAATAATATATAGTTATGAATTATAATATTATAAGTGAATTTTAATTTTAATATTGAGAGATTATAAATATTATGTTTATTTTATATTATTCAATATATTATATTAAAATAAAAACAATATTATTTAATTATTATTAATTCAACTATTATTGATCCACTAAATCTTAAATAAACGTATTTTACGAATTATGGATTCAATGATGTTTACAATTTCAAAATTGAAAAACCAAAACATTTCCTTTATTCCAAAACGATTGATATTTAACATTAAAACTTTTATTTCAAAATTGTCTCAAATAAATTACATGAATTTAATTATTTTTTTTAGTACTGTATCTATCATTTTTTTCAACTACTACCATTAATTAATCAATAGTTACAAATAATATATTTATGAAAGTAAGAAAATTTTAGTAGAATTATTTTAATAAATAGCTTATTTATTGTTATTTTTAATCTGTATAAAAAAATTAAACATCAGTCACTTTAAAATGGTAGAAATAACAATTAAATCTTAAATTTTATATGAGCATGGCCAATAACTAATAGACTTGGTGGCACGAAAACCACAAGCTTGAAGCCTTGAACAGCTGTTACGGCGAAAACGATTGGTTGATTCCATTTTATTTGGAAGAAACTCAGTAATTCATTTTCACATGGTTGGCCAATTTTCTGAGCCCCCATGGCACCAAATTTATTTTTGGGTGCTTCCTAAGCTCATTTAGCTTTTCAACTAGAACAAGAGTTCACTTCTGTTCATTCTCACGTTTTGATAGCGAAAGTTTATGTTCTTTTTTTCTCTATAAAATTAGGTAAAATATTTTAGGGTCCACATGATCTTATATTTGAAGCATGGCATGTATTACTTTTTAAAATAATTTTAACTAAATCATCCTATAATACCTTTTATTTTTATGGAAATCCTATAATATTTTTTAAAAAAACTAGATCTTACATCTTGTTAGAAAAAACAGTATAATATAGCATGTTCTTAATTAACACAAATTAATCAAAGAAAATTTCGGAATTTATGTATGTGCACCCAGAAGAAACACTTATCCGAAAATTGAAAAAGTTAGTTGTAAGCTCAAAAAATTAGTTAATAATTGATTAGTTGTTGAAATACTTAAAAAGTATAAAATTACAAAAAAAAAATTATTTAAAAAGATAACAAGAAAAATAATAAATTATATCAACGATAAAAGTGAAAGAAAATATAAAAAATTAGAAGTTAGAAATTAGTGTTTTAAAAAAGGTTACTTCAAGTAGCATTTAAAAAAATGCTAGAAGCTAATAAATAAAGTTTGTTTACTAAACAACCTATTGAACTTTTTAACCAGTAAAATAAGTTAAAAATTAACTAAAATGTCTTATCAAACATAATCTTAATGAGAAATTTTGTTTGGTGGTTAGGATTTTCACATAAGTTGTACATACAAAACTATCTAATGACACAACAATTTTAGAATTATTTGATGAAAGCATGTGTTCCTCTTAGAGGCATTAAGGTTATGTTTGATAAAATTAGTTGAAAAGTTAACTTGAAGCGGAAAAATTAGCTAAAAGCTAAAAATTAGTTGGTAGCTAGAAACTGAAAAACTAGTTTATTAAATTATAAATGAAAGTGTAAAATGACAAAAATAATAAAATCATGATTTATTAAAAAAAAGGTAATTAGAAAATTGGATAAATATATTAAAGATAAAAATGAAAGAAAATATAAAAAGCTAGAAGTTAGCATTTTAAAAATGTTACTTCAAGTAACGTTTCAAAAAATACTAGAAATTACTACAAAAACTTGTTTACTGAATAGTCAAATAAAATTTTCATCTAGTAAAAAAAGCTAAAACTAGCTAAAATACCTTGGCGAAGATACCCAAGTAAAAATTAACTTATGCTCATTTACATTATAAATTCAAATAACAAATATTCAGCATTATAATTAAAACAACATTTTATTAATTCCTATAATCATTACTCACAAAAAAAACCCTAAAATCAATATTAGTTAATAATTCAAAATAATATAATTTAATAATACTAATCTAAAAAATCTAACACTTGTATTTATCGTCAAGCTTTTGAGACACCACGTTATTAATGTGAAATATTAACCACCAATTTTGTTAGTGACCAATTATTGACAAAAACCTTATTGATTACTTTAGTGAGATCTTCTATTCTAATCATACTATTTTCATCTAAAAGGTTCAAATATGATATTTTACTTAGGAATTGAGCTCAGTTATATTCGAATACATGACATGTCGGTATTCATTGTCAATTTTGTTTGTAATTATGTTATTAGTACAAAGTATCCACCAATTTTATTGATGACTAATCTTCATTAGGGAAACTTGACTAACCACTTTTAATGGAGTTCTCCCTTTCCAATCACATTTTTTCCATTATATTCAAGTTCTCCCTTTCCAATCACATTTTTTCCATTATATTCACAAGATTTGAACTTGAGAATTTACTAAAAAGAATCAAATCTAGTGTCACTCGGACCAACAACTTGTTGGTATTCATCTTCAAATTTGATAATAAAAGTTTATTTTCATTTTCTCTATAAAAAATTAGGTAAAATATTTTAGAGTCGAGATGATCTTATTTTGAAACATGATATGCATTATTTTTAAAATAATTTAAATCATCTTATCGAAGTTTTTTTTATTAAATGTATATTAACATTATAAATTTTAAATATTTTATTCTTTTAATATTTTTATGAAAAATACATATTTGTAGGATTAAAATAAAATTCTTGATCAAATACATTATTATTTTAAGATTCTCAATTTATTTATTAAATTTTTCATAAATATAATTTAAAAAATGCACATATTTTTTTATTTGAGAAAAAAACTACAAGAATTAAAAATATTATCTCTCCACCACGATTTTAAAAAAAGTTGTATCCACAATTGTTAAAAAAAGTTGTCATAAACAATTATTATTATTATTATTATTATTATTATTATTATTATTATTATTATTATTATTATTATAATAGTTTGGGTTGAACATATCTCAATCTCACCAACCAATTTCTAATTTAAGTCTTGCTTCTCAATAGTTTATATATTCTTTTTAATTAGGTTTGATTTCTAGCTAATTGATGTGAGACTTGAAGTTTTTTTAATATATTATATATTTTATGTTCAGCAATTTTGAGTTTGAAGTGTGAATAATATGATAAATGGTGTTTTTAATGAATATAAAATAGACTTTGATACTACTTTAGAATGTGTTATGAATCTAACTTAATCTCAAAAATTAACTCATAGGATGATGGGCGTTGTTTTTCACTTATAAAATCATTTCAATTTTTATCTCTAGTCGATGTAGGATTTGAATTTTTCCAATATATTTATATATACATTATATATAATTAATAACTATAATTAGGGCGTGACCTTGTTGTGCTCACAAAATGCATGCTATTTGTGTACTGGAATTGAAATGCATGTGTTTGTCATTAAATTGAGTTGAGTCTGCGTGTGATCTTGTGTTACATAGGGGATATTGGTTGTGTGTTGGAAATTGAATTGTATGTGTATGTTGGTCTGGGGAAATTGACACCCTGGCCTTGAGCAGGGTGGACACGAGAGACTGTTGAACGATCTTCAGCAAGTGATGAGGAGAACTGCAAACACTAGACACAATGACACCCAATTCAGTAAGCATAAGAATATGTAAAATAAGTCATAGATACATATCTATTGGCATGAAATGCCTTATATATTAGTAGATGATGAGAAAGGCAATTAAGTAGTTCCTGTGGACCGTGAGGCCCAAAATAACTCCAGAACATATGATATATTGTGTTGTTTGTTGGATTGAGAAGAGCTTATTATATAAGATGTGATCATGTGTTACATACATGATGTTATTTAATAATATCTAAGAAGATTATAACCCTCTATGTAAATAACACTGCTCTTAGTGGAAAAGAAGTAAGAAAATGAAAGATATATATAAAAAATCTAATGATTAAAAATTAATAAGATCAACTATATCTCAATACAAAATAGTGAAAATACTACTCTTTCGGGTGTTTAATATAAGGAACCATCAAGAAGGAATTGATATTTTTTTATAACACGTTTTATAATTTTTTTTGAAGCATTTTTTTTCATTTTTTCTTATCAATTACTATGATATTTTTAACTTTAAAAAAGTTGATACATTAATAATATTTAAAATAAAAAAAATAAAATTGACTTATTTATCTATTTTTATTAGTTTGTGTAATTAGATTACAAATGTTTTAATTAAAGATCAAAAGGGTGCATGTTATAGTCATTGGTTCTTGTTGGTAGGGGAAGAACTCAAGTGGTAGACAATTCGGGTGGATTAGTCAATTTTTCAAATTTCATTACCATCATAAGGATTGATCATTCTTGTTTTCATTATGTTTTAATGTTGCCTTGCCTCCATCGTATGAACACAACAATTTATTTAAAAGAATTCTTCAAAACCCACGAATCACGTGCGTTTGTCTCTACTCCTCAAAACTATTAACCACAGTGCATGGTGATTTATTCACTAATTATTTTTTGTGTAAATTATTCACTAATTAAATTCACATGCACCTTGTCTTGTGTTGCATAGGGATCGGAGCTATATATTTATATTTTGTGGGCATGATTTTGGATATGTTTTCAAAATTAATTGAAAACTAAAAATTAAAATTAGTTTATTAAATTAAAAATGTTTGATAAAATTAGATTTTGAAGTAATTAAAAAATATAAATATAAAATGATAAAATAATAATAAATGATTTATTTTTTAAAAAATATTGAGAATAAAAATATAAAAAAAATTAAAAGTTAATATTTTAAAAAATACTAGAATTTATTAAAAAACTTAAAAATAAAATTTAATATCTTATCGAATGTAACTTTTAAATTATGATAGTAATCACAGTTGAGATTGTGTTATAATAAGTCAAAATAAAATTATATGGTAAAAAATTACTATTGATGTAATCGTAATTATGATTGAATTATAATTAATTGAATCAAAATATCTTCCCATTACGGTAATAATTGCAGTTGCGAAATGCTATTTAAAAGCATAGTTGTGGGTCAATGAAAGAACAGAGTTAGCCGACAGCAAGAATCGTAGTGAGAAATAAAGGTGAGTTGTTGTGGGTACGATCCGCTGCAGTTGCCGCTATGCTCAGTTGCTCCCCTCGTGCGGCCATCTTCTCTTTCCGTGGCTACTGCCTCACATCACCATCACCATACCACTATCACTCTTTTTTCTTTTTACTTCCAACCATTTACGTCCTTTGGCTAGGGCCATCTTAGCTCCACAACCCAGCTTCCATGTGTAGATTCCAAAACAATTTTGGGTCATTCTAATATTATTTCTTGCCTCTCATGAGCATAGTTCACGTGTCATTTCCAGTGTACTGGGTATGATTTTAAATAATGGTCCTTTAACATCAAAATATTTTTATTCTTTACAGTTGTTTGAAATATAAAGATTTTTTACTCATCACAATACGATCACCATTATTGTGACCATAATTTAAAATCATAATAAAGAGTAAAATAATAAAAGAGAAAATGTTCATATCAAATCAGTTGTGCAATGAAAAAATGTTAAAAACACATTACTACACTACCATTCTACGGCAAGTATAGATCCAAGAAGTGGAAGTATCAGTTATGAAATAGAGAAAAAGTATATTTATTGAAAAATAATTTAAATTTATAATTTTAAATCTTTAGATATTGTTTAAATTTAAAAAAGGTAATCTTATTCTTAAGATGTTGTTTCGAATTAGAGATATATTTTGTATATTCGATATTTTTATTTTCTCTTTTAAGATTATGATGCTAGATATATATATATATATATATATATATATATATATATATATATATATTTATACATAGATTCTTAAGATAAAAAAAATTACTCAACCTGAAGAAGGGATCACCACCCTAGGTGAGAGTGAGGGTTATGTTGAGAGAATGTTTATAAGTTTGTTCAGCTTGTCCTAAAAACTTGTGAGGAGATCATGGACGTAGGGATAAAGGTCTAAACCATGTTAAACAATTTGAGGTTGTGGATGTAGAGGTGAGGGCTTGAATCACATTAAACAAATTTGTGATCTTTTTTATTTCATTTATGATGTTATCTCTTGTTTTTGGTTGTGTGGTTTTTGAGTAATAAAGATATGAATGTGTTTTACCCCCAACAATTGGTATCAGGATTTAATGATCTTACAACTTGGTGACCAGAGAGAAGAGTATTGAAGAAGTTTGTGGAAGTTGATGATGGATTTGTGTGGGGTCCTTGTGTTGAAAGTCTACTTGGCGATGTGATAATCAAGTGACGTGTCCAATGGATATAGTTGGTTGGCGGTACAATTCCAGAAGTGTCATCGTTCAGTACTTGTGAACTAAATCGGGAGACATAGAAGATTTTGTGCAAGCAAAGCGGAAGCATGACAAGTATCTAAGAAGATTGAAGATGAAATTAAATTTTAATTGAGGGAAGGATTGTTAGAAAATAATTCAAATTTGTAATTTCAAATCTTTAGGATACTATTTAGATTTCAAAAAAAATATTATCTTATTTCTAGGATGCTCTTTGGACCCAAACCACGTTAAACAAATTTGTGATATTTTTCTATTTCATTTATGGTGTTATCTCTTATTATTGGTTGTGTGATTTTTGAGTAATAAAGATATGAGTGTATTTTTCCCCTTAACAAATAGGGGTGGAAATAGGCCAGACCAGACCAGGCTTAGTTAGGTTTGGCCTTAGCCTGATTTAAAAACATAAAGTTTGATTTGACCTATTTACTGTCATAAGTTTTCTTTTTTAGGCTTGGCCTGGTATATTTAAAAGTCTAATTTGACCTACGAGTCTATTAAAAATCCTATTTTATAATAAATATTATATATAAAGAAAATCTAATGACTATAAGTAAAACTTTGAAAATTTGCATAATACTTTTTAAAATTTAACATAAATAAAGACACATATTTCTCTTTTAATTTGTGCGTGAAAAAAATAAGTTAAAATTAATTAGAGTACTTTTAAGTATTCAACAAAATATTATAAGCAAGCTAAATAAAATACCGTAAGTTTCATTCAATAATTTAGTCTTAATGCCAAATACTAAAATAAATATGAAATAAGAACCAAGGCAAGTTAAATACAAAAACGAATAAATTTTTTAATTCTCAAGCCATCTCCCAAACATGAAGAAACATTTTTTTAGGAAATTTAATTTTACAAAACACTTTAAATCAATTTAAAAAAGTTAAAAAAAATAATTTTTAAACAGAAAATGTTTTAACATCTTACTTATATTTTCAAATAAATAATAATCATTTTATAAGATTTTTAAGGTGATTTTTTGAAGTGGTTGATCATCCACCTTCATAATAAGGAAAAATATTTTTAGAAAAATAAATATAATATTTTTAAGTTTTAATATATATATATATATATATATTTATATATATGGATACATATATTAATTAGGTCAGCCTGATAGATCTAACAAACTTTTATTAAAACTTGAGTCTGATCTTTTTATTTAAACAAACTTTTCAAAAAGTTTTAACCTGACTTCTATAATAAACAAGTCAGACCAGTTCAGGCTAAAGCCCCTGATAGGCAATCTAGCCCATTTACATCCCTATTGACAATGAGTAAGGATAGCACCGGCAGCAAGACCGCTGACAATAGTTTTTTTTATCCTAAGATCAATTAACACATATATTTCTCAACTCCACTCATGTGAATGTAATGAGTCTTACATGATTGCATCAATCCCTTTAGGTTGTTATCAATAGTCTAATGGTTTAAATTTCATTTTTGTTCCTATAAATTTTTTTCATTTTAGTTCTTGCAAAATGTTTTTATTTTGTTTTTTTATCTTTAAAGCATTTTATTTTAGATAGTGTTTTTTCATTGTTCAAAGTGTCATCTAAAGCATTTTAAGAAAAAAAAATAAAACAGACACATTTTAGAATGACTAAATGAAGAAAAAAAATTGCATAAACAAAAATGAAAAAACTACTAAATTGTAAGAA
>PYAF01001297.1:14104-36437 GCA_007407185.1 Glycine tomentella | reverse complement strand
TCTCATACAATTAACACAATATTATCAAATGTATGAAAGTAGTAAAATTGATTCATTTAATACCATCAACATAATATTATAAAATAGACTTATAATATAAATTAAAACAAAAGATTTGTGAACAATATTTACTATAATAGTCTGAATCACAACTGAATCTTACAAACCAAGCTTTGTTATAACCAATTTTGTTGCAACCGTATTTGCTGAAACAAACAAATAAACAAAATATGATTCATTAATATTATAAACATGGTAAACAATATATAAAAAAAAAGTGAAACAAATAACAATATACCTAAAAGTAATACATTAAGAAGTTCCAGCACTTGCAGTTTCAACACTTGGAGACCCAATATTAGCAATATTTAAAGTCAAACCAAACAATTCTAAAAATTTAAACACAACCTCGTTAGCACAAAAATTAATTGATATTTTATACAAGAGTTCCACTATGATAATTTTGTGAAGAGTTCCTAGTATCCTAGTTTCCTAGTCTACCCTTACACAACAATTATCCCAGCTGGTATCCTTATTTCCCAGCAAAAAGCTCTAGTCTCAATTCACCAAGAATAGAGATAGACTGATATCCTTATTTCTCAACCAGACTGGTATCCTAGTTTCCCAGCCAGAAGTCGCATGTCTCAATTCATCAAGAACAGAGACAAAACTGGTATCCTAGTTCCCAGCTGCGATCTTTTCCAAAGTCAAGAAGAAGAATACAATAAAATAGTTACATTTACGCTTATATTCCTTAAGCAAGTAGGTACCCTTAAATCCTGATTGAGAGTTGAAGAATCAAACTTGTCAAACGCTTCTATATGATCTCACAACAATTCTCTCAATGATGCAAATATAAACTCTCTAATATTATTTGGAATGGAATGCATACATGAACACCAAAATATGTTTTTATTTATACTAATTTAAAGATATGATTTTAACTAATTTTTGAATGCAATCCTAAATATATTCTATCATATTATCCAATGCAATCTTAAAGATATTGTATTATATTATGTAATGCAATCTTAAAAATATTCTATCCTTTTTTTTTAATGCAATATTAAAAAATATCCTATTTTATTTTTGAATACAATCTTAAACATTTACAATATCATATCTTTTTTTATTGTCAAATTATTTTTTTAATTTTTAATATATATATATATAAATAATAAAATTTATATTATTATTACAGGTTCACGGATCGGGTCATCGGATCAACGGATCTGTAAATCTAAACCCGTGAACCAACCCGTACATGAACGGTTTTGATCGATTCGGTTCGGTTTTGACCCAAATATATAAATGACCCAACCCAAACTGTTCAGATCGATTCGGGTTCACAGGTGACCCGTACCCGCGAATACCCCTAGATTATGTTATATTGTTGTTGGTACGTTCTTTTCTTTATTTGTTTCTTCCCACAAGAATCAATTAGAGAAAGAGATAATAAAAAATGATTTTTTTTTAAAACATGTATATCTTCAGAGTTTTATATCTTCAAATTCTTTTACAAGAATCAAATCTTAAATTTAAAAATCTTGAGAATATCTTTAATAGCTAAATTTTAAAAGAACATACCTTCAACTTAAGATCTCTTTTCAAGATCACCTATTATTAAAGATGGCCTAATGAGATTAAAAGGAGAACAAAAAAAGTCAAACTAACCTTTATACCTCTCCTGATATATATTACTTCCTCAGTTCTTTTTTAATTTGACTATAACTCATTAAAAGGTTTACAAAAATATTTTGGTAAACCAATACCATGCATTGAACTCACTCGAATAAATTGGAAGTCATAAAAATCATTATAAAGTCAAAACTAAGCTCTTCAAATTTAAAATGTTCTTTAAATCTTCTTTGCAAGTTCAAATAAATATTCCCACTTTCAATGAGGCTCGCACCACATGAACGAGTGCCTTTTACAGACCAACGACAATAATAAATCCAATTGAAGCCTGACTTCATACAGAAAAAAAAGTACATAAATTGGCAGTATTGCTGTTCATAAACAAAAGCCACAGGTTGACCTAACTGTAAAGATCATCTTCATCGGCTCCACCAGCACTTGCAAAAGGGTCGGATGCAGCGCCGGCACCAGCAGCAGCAGCACCAGAGCTGGTATTTGCAAAAGTGAAGTCAGATCCGAACCCTCTCGACTGCTGCAATGTTTGTGCAAAAGCCTGGTACTTGCGAATGTCAGCATCACTTACACTCCTTCGTGCATACTTCATTGATTCTTCAAAATGAGCTGCTTTGATTTCAGCTACCTCTTCCTCTTCAATATCCTCTTCCATGGCCTCGGGGTTATCTCTTTTCCTCCTTTCTCTCTCAATGTCCTGCCAAGACAAGTTACGAAAACAAATTAGCTTTAGATTGAATCGGGTTAAAAAGATTGAGGATTAACACACCTTTTTGAACTCATTCTCTAAATGATAATATTGATTGAAAGAAAAACCACATCAAGAAAGAGACTCAACAAACCAACAAAAAATTGTGATTTCCAACAAATTCCAATCAATACCAGGGAGTGTTCAAAATAATGTGTTAAAAGAGTGTGTTTCTAACATTTCTCAAACATTCTCAAGTTGTCAAGGCACAGTAGTGAAGAACACAGAAAAAGGTGCCCCCCTATGTTTACCTTCTCAATGTTCTCTCTTATAGCATACTTGCATGCACGTTGGCAAATTTCAGTAATATCTGCACCACTGAAGCCTTGAGTATACTTGGCAAGAGCTCTAAGGTCAACATCTTTTGAAACGGGAGATTTTCTCAAGCAAGCTTTAAATATCTGATGGCGGGAATCCTCATCTGGAAGTGGGATATAAATCAATTGGTCCAGACGACCTGGCCGCAGAAGTGCGGGATCTATAATGTCTGGTCGATTAGTGGCCCCAATGATGAACACAGTTTTCTTTGCTGACATGCCATCCATCTCTGTAAGCAATTGGTTCAACACCCTATCGGCAGCACCACCAGCATCTCCAACACTGCTGCCTCTCTACAAGATGAAGCACCCAAGTTTTCAACACAGCTAACGAGAAAAGACATTACTGTAGTCTTAAGTACTAAGGCACACTAATTACCATATTCTAATTTATTTAAATGAACACAGAAAGGCCTAAGAAACCAATAACTTTTATCTGATGTCAAGTCATAGCTTATAGTGTGGTACAAACCTGAGTTGCAATAGAGTCGAGTTCGTCAAAGAATAGTACACATGGAGCAGAACCACGAGCTTTGTCAAAAATCTCCCTCACATTTGCCTCACTTTCTCCAAACCACATTGTGAGTAGCTCGGGACCTTTGACACTGATGAAATTTGCCTGACATTCATTGGCAATAGCTTTTGCCAAAAGGGTTTTACCACAACCAGGAGGACCATAGAAAAGAACCCCCTTGGAAGGTGACATTCCAAACTTCTCAAATTTTTCAGGGTGTTCCACTGGATATTGAACAGTCTGAGAAAGAGAACATTTATTAAAACCTAGACACCAATGAGAGAAAACAAGTAGAGATGTAGCCCAATGCAGGAGCTCAATTTACCTCTTGGAGTTCTCTCTTCACATTTTCAAGACCACCAATGTCTTCCCAGCTGACATTGGGCACTTCAACAACCTGGTTCATTAGTAAAATCAAGGTTACATACACATCAGAGTTTGAAAGCCTAATCACAAGAGTGCCAACCATGGAGGGAAGAACAAAACAACAGAAAGCTATAAGAAACTGCTAAAATACTTACTGTTTCTCGGAGAGCAGAAGGATTGCTTGTCCCAAGAGCAGTCTGGAAATGCTCATTTGTCACTGCCATTGAGTTCAGTATCTCAGCATCAATGGTCTCGTCTTCCAAGTCAATGACGTCCATTTTCTCTCTGATGCACTGAAGAGCAGCTTCAGTACACAAAGCAGCCAAATCAGCACCAACATATCCATGGGTGTCCTTAGCAATCCTTTCTAAATCAACCTGTAAATTACACAATGAACAAACTTCTCAGATTTCAGAACATTCAAATCAAACCACAACTTAGGGAGAAAGATTTGATCCTTACATCTTCAGCAAGCTTCATATTTTTTGTATGAATACGAAGAACCTCTAGACGCCCAACTTCATCTGGTACACCAATATCAATCTCCCGATCAAATCTTCCAAACCTCCTAAGAGCAGGGTCAATGCTATTGGGACGATTCGTGGCTCCAATAACAATTACATGTGCACGGGATTTAAGCCCATCCATGAGGGTCAAGAGTTGGGAAACAATTCTCCTCTCAACCTCCCCATGAGTCTTTTCACGCTTTGGAGCTATTGAATCTATCTCATCAATGAAGATAATAGAGGGTGCATTCTTCTCAGCTTCCTCAAATGCCTTCCTCAGATTGCTTTCACTCTCACCAGCCAATTTTGACATGATCTCAGGGCCGTTAATGCAGAAAAAGAAGGCACCAGTTTCATTTGCAACCGCCCGAGCAATTAAAGTCTTACCAGACCCAGGTGGTCCATATAGAAGAATTCCTTTCGGTGGCTTAACACCAATAGATTTGAACAATTGTGGATGCCTCAATGGCAGTTCCACCAGTTCCCGAATCTGCGCCATCTGCTTTCTAACACCACCAACATCATCATAACCAACCTCATCCAATCGATTCTCATCTTCCCTTTTAACAGGCTCTCCCTCACAGAAGATCTCAGTGTCAGGAGCAACAACACAGTACTCAGCAGGATCAGTTTCAATAACCTTGAACTCCACACTTCTCATTCCCCCTCTCACAAGGAACATATCACCCTTCCTTACTGGCCTATATGCCTCAAGGAAATAAGCTGAAAAAGTAAAACAGGACCTGATGCATAGTTGAATTAACTTATTTTTATAGAAATAATTACTTGCTTAAGCAGCTTCCTCATACACTTCTGAAAAGAAAAAAATACTACTCCCTTGTTTTACTTTTAATTTATTACTACGCTTAGTTTTCATAGATGGCAAGCCTCACTTGGTCACCATTTCACATGCTTAGTATTCAAAACAAAAATAGAATGCAACACAATCTATATCCTGCCAATTTAACTTCACAGAAGAGATTGGTTTCTTCACCTATGCAGTAAAATTAGAGAAGCCATCAATTACTCATTAAAGTTTGGATGAACTTCTCCATAAACACTTACAGGCAGGAGAAGAAAATAAATGGAGCTTCTCTATCAAATATTTTTTTATCTTATATTAAAGCCATCAATTATTTATTAAAACTCCTATCCATAAACACTCCTAAGAACATCTCCAATGCGGGTGCTTAAATGAGTTGCTTAACAAATTTTTCCATTGGAGCTGATGACTTGGAATTGAGTTGTTTATATAAGCAACCGTTGCTTAATTGATTATTTTCAAAACAAGAACAATTTTTTCAATCCAAAATTTAATGTAGCTCAAGTTAAGTATTTACTCTGGCAACTTTAGCATTGGAGTAAACTTTTGCGTAAAGTTCTTAAATCTATGTGGCATTGTAGGGCTTACAAATTTAAGATAAGAAACACATTTAAGCAGTCATGCATTGTAGATGCTCTAATACACTCTTTCTAAAATGAACTGAGATTCTCCTATGCACTCAATTCAATTCATAAATGCTTGTTAATAAGTTTATCCAATCAAAGACCTAAGATAATTAATTTACGTTTCTTCTAAAGCAATCATCTGAGCATCTTATCAAAAAACCCTTCGAAAACAGTAACTTAAACTCACGTTTCAAGTACGCATCGAAGAGGTTCCCAGTAACCCCTTCAATGGTATCATCCACGGGAAGAATGTGCACACGCTTTCCGTACTTTACATCAGCGCACTGGTGAACGGAAACAACGTCTCCGAGCCTAACCCTAAGGTTGTTCCTCACAACCTTGTTCATCCGTATTTTAGGCTCCTCGCAAGTCTCATCGGCAAGCGCAATACAAATAGTATCCTTTCTTTTCTTCCCCTAAACCAAAAAAAAAAAAAAAAAAAAAAGAACTTGAGCTAAAATAATTTCCGTTCATTTCCATTTCCTCTCACACAGTGAGTTCAGTGGTTTACCTTGAGCAGAATAGTGTCGCCACGGAAGAGCTGAAGCTTCTCCATGGTGTCGGGATGAAGTGCGACGACAGAGTTGTCGTCGTTTACGGCCTCATCAACAACGAGTCGGTTCGGAGCCTTCTTGCGCTCAAGGATCGCGGTGCTGAAGTCTCTTTTCGTACCCTTACTGAAGAAACAGAATCAGTTAGATAGATAGAAAATCGATGGAATTGAGATCTGAAAAAAGAAGAGGAATCTTACGCATCGGAGGAGGAAGACTCGGGTTGGTTCGCCATGATGGAAATGAAGAGAGTTGAGAGAGAGAATGAATGAGGAAAAAGAAAAGGGATCTGGAAGTTGGGAAGATGGGAAGATGGGTAGGTCAGTGGATATTTATAAAGTGAGGGAATGGGGAAAGCACCGTTTCTTGTTACCTAACAAAAAGAAAAGAAGAAACTTGGAAGACGAAGTTGTTTTTTTACTGTATTTGTTATTTTGCTTTTAAAATTAAGTTTATTGAATGATAAAACTTCCTGTTATTTTAAGAATTTCGTATATTCTAGAATAACTGGAGATGTTTCAGAGAATGAAATGCGGCTCAGATATGATGTCATATCTCTGGGAGTATATTAAATTAAGATTTTTAAAATTGTATTGATGTAATTTTATTTTTAGAATTTTAAGAGAATTATTTGCTTTGCGTGCATCTCTCCTTGGAATCAAAGACAATGAATATTGGATTCCGAAGACGTAGAAATATAATAACACACTTATATGATTGAATTTTGTAGTTTTAAATTTTAATAAATTTAAAATAAAAGAATTCATAACATTTGAAATAATTTTATGGATTTACAATATATTTAAAAAAATTATGAAATTTTAGAGAAAAAGGAAAATCATTATAGATGGTTATTTTTTATTCAATTTTTCTTGATAATATCATCAAAATTGATTCGATTATCAATCCAATTAAGGTATTAGATTAATAAGTTAAAGATTAAATCGATATATATATATATATATATAAATTAGAAATGTTTTGAATGGATGTAGCTTTGGTGAAGGTAGAACCGTAGTAGACATGGCAATGAGATCCGAACCCGTAGGTATCCATCTGAATCCGTCCCAATTTTAATGGGAAAAAACCGAATTTTTTGGGTTTGGGTTCGGGTTTTCCCCGGTAGCCAAAAGCGAGGGCGGGTATGGGGTTACTGATACCTGCCCCGCCCCCGCCCTGTAATAAATAATCTTAAAAAAATATAAAAAATAAAAAAAATATATTATTTTCTAATTTTTTTAATTGAATTGATTGATTTTGTTTTGTAATTTTAAAATTATAATCCCATATTTTAAATGTGAGTTTGTTATTACTATTTTTTTGTTACATAATTAACTTTTTTATCCGATTTTTCCATAAAAAATTTAAATTTTAGTGAAATAGCGGGTGCGGGGCGGGGCGGAGAGCGGGTTTAGGGGCGGGGACGAGGACGGGGAATGTAATACCCACCCCCGCCCCGCCCCGTTATCATGCCTAAACCGTAGAAGTGTTTCATGGAGGGCTCCTGTCTTTTTTTCAATTTTTAAAAAGATATAAATTATTATAAATAATATTTAGAAGTTGGCTCGCCATGCTATAATAAAATTTAAGGACCATTTTTCACCTTTTAGAAATTAAACAACCACATTACAACCTAAGATAAGGAACCAACAAAATAATTTAGCCTTTGATTTATTATTATAATATAAAATCTATTGATTAAAATTACATAATTATCATCATATTATATTATTTTAAAAATATATATTTGCTCATTAAATTTTATTTGATTAGGTGAAAAATATTTTTTATTTCTTTTTGACATTATATTCAATATAGCATCATTGTATACTATAGTACCCTTAAATGTTTAAATGAACTGGTTATATAATAGAAAAATGCTAAAACTTACGAAATCTGTAGGTTGAATAATTCATCGATCCACTTAGAACTAGTCATTTGGCTATTAATTAATTTTAAAATATCAATTAATTACAATCTTTTAACTTTTTTCTCTTTTACAAACTTACCCCTAAAAATTGTGTTGCTGCATAAATAAAAAGACAAACCTTCTATTTGTGATTATGATTTTATGAACAAACTTAAACACGTTGAGGGACTCAGGTCGAGAAAGGGATGAAAGTGAAGAGTGATTCTTAGTACTTTGAACCATATGACCTATTCAAAACAAATACGTTACAATTACATAGTTGAACATGAGATAATTTTTGTCAAAAAGAAACAACTCTTTCAAATAACTAACAAATAAAGTTATTGGTGTTCCCAAAGGCTGCTTGTACCAAACAGGACTTGGAAGCAATCTTTTCTTTCTATTTTCATTTTATGCTCTCCATCCTTTTGAATTACAACAGGGAAAAAATAGCTTTTACTGATCCTCTGGTGTGACCCCCAAAACTTAGTAAAAATAAAACTTGTGATTGTAGTTTAAAAAAATAAAAAAAAACCATTGCATCTACTTGTGTGACTCTTCAAATCAACTTCTACCCCTTTTCACGTGCAGAGTTCTTGCAATTAGGGAAATGATTTAAATGTGTCTACTTCCAACACAATTGTTATTGTAGGTTACAAGGCTTTATCAAGAACAATAATATTATACCAAGACCCATGATTCATACATCCACCATTATTTTTTAGATTTTTGAAAATGTTTTTAAGAGGTATTTCTATTGAGAAAATGAAGTAGTGAAATGAAGGGGACATGACATGAATCTTCAACCATGAACCACTCTGACAAATGACACTTCGCGCATTGCCAACACCACTCTCGTTTTCTGTCGTCAATGGCATATTCCTCTTGTTCTCTTCTTGTCTCAACACCCACTTGAATTCCTTTTCCTCTTCATCTTTGCTTGTCTATTCTCCTTTTCTACAACATCATGCATGCCAAATTGTTTGAAGTCTTTTGGGTGAACCACTAAAGAAGTGTGGTTGTGTAGCCATGTGGTTAGATGGTAAGTTTGTCGTTTAGTCTCCGCAGAAAAAGTTTGAGGGGTAAATTTGGAAAAGAAAAAAAAGCTAAAAGGTTGAAATTAATTAACATGTTAAAATTAAATAGTTGTCAAATGTTTCTTTTTAAGTGGATCGGTGAATTGTTCAACCTACAAAATTCGCAAGTTCTAGCATTTCTCATAAGAGATTATAGATTCTTACCATAAAGTCGTCCAAAACAGTTTTCTAGATTAATCTTGTGGTTGAGGTTCATTTGTTGATAAGAAATTGGCCAATGGTAATGTGACCTACATATAAATACATGTGTGTCTACACATATATTTATTTATGTACAAAAACACGAGTACATGCACATATATGCACGCACATACATGTATAGTATGGATCAAGATAGGTTTTAAGGTGTTCATACCCACATTCATATACAACAATATCAATTTTTGTGAGTGATTACCCTAAGGTTGTTCCTAACAACCTTGTTCATTTGTATCTTGGCCTCCTTAATTCTCATTTGCAAGTGCAATATCAAAAGAGTAACACAAACGATTATCAAACACCTAAACTCAAACTCTATTTTTTTGTGCATAGTGGGTCCATTTGTTTTAGCTTGAGCAAAATAGTGTCACCGCAAAAGAGTTGGAGTTTCTCTATGGTGTTGGGATGGAGGGGACAATGGAATTTTTATCGTTTATAGCCTCATCAATGACGAGTCGATTTGACATCTTATTGCACTTCAAGATTGTCGTGTTGAAGTCCCTCTTTGTTTCCTTGTTGAAAAATAAAAAAATGAAATCATTTAGATTCAGTGTAAATAGAAAATTGATTGAATTGTATTGAGATTTTAAAAAGAGTTTAATGTCTATGCACTGCGGTGTAAATAGGTTTACACTGTCATCCAATCACAAATCCACATTTGATTTATTTTAAGATAATTATTTTAAAACTCAACAAACTTACTATTCATGGTGTGTTGTGATTGAATGACTATTTACATGGTGTGTTGTAATTGAATAATTATGTAAAAAAAATAATTACATTGTCAGTGTATAACTTTTCTCTCTTTTAAAAAAGAGTAAAAGCTTTAACATTAGAGGACCCGGGTTGGTTACCCATGGAATTAAAGAGACTTGAGAGAGAATGAATGGAAAATAATGGCCCAAATACGAAGACTTTTTCCTATTTCTCAAAACAATATTTTCACAATTAAATTACTTTTGAATTTTAGAATTGAAAAGTATTTTGAGACAAAGGGTTTGTTTGTTTAAATTTATCTGCTTATTTTTTTAAATAAAATAAAATATTTATTATATTTTTATGTGGATTTGTTTAAACTATTTCTACTCTTAAAAAATAATTCTTTTGCTTATTTTAAGAAGTAAATTCTTAAAAAAATGCTTACTTTAAAAAATATTTTTTCACAATTAATTTTTTTTAAAGTTCAAACAAAATGACCAAAAACTTAATTGCTTATCAAGATATAAGTGCTTTTTTTTTATTATTTGGGATGAGAATGAGAATCAAAATATTTTTGTATAGTTGTTTTTTGAAGACATCTTTATTTGTATATGAATTTTGTTAACTATCTATTATTTTTTAATTTACACTTTTTTTTAAAATTAAATTTTAAGTTTTTTTAAAAAAGAAATTAGTAACAAATAGAAGTAATTTATATCATAATTAAAATTATTCATTATAAATCTAATATATATTTGATATATTTAAAGAAATACTTATTTATTTAACTATAATATATTGATATATTCAAAATTATTCATTTATTATAAATCTTAATTATATATAAATAATATTTTATCTTGCATTTATGAATGACTTATAAAGATAAGACTATTGTTACAAAAAGAGTTTTGGAGTCAAATGAAATTTGTGAAAGCATTGGTATATTTCTTTTTACAAAACACAGTTTGTGAATCATTAGATTTACCTTAGAATTCGTGCACCGCATTTTAAACATCCCATGCTTCAAAACTCAAACTTTATACCACTAAAAGTAACATTTTTAGTTTTATAAAACATGATGATATATGTTGATAAAAGACTCAACATATAAGTATATAACTCTTTTATTTCCTTCTAAAAAAAAACTTAGTTAAAATAAAAATATTTCTCAAAATTTGCTTCGGTGGATTTTATACTAAAATAAAATACTAGTTTAAATTGATGTTTTTAAACTGAAACAATTTGTTGTTGTTGTTAAATAAAAAAAGTTTATTAATTTAAGTCTATTAATCTATATAATAGTTCAGTTAGAAGGCTAAAAAAAAAATTGCAGTTGTTAATTTGCGTCGATAATTCACTCATCCTCCTCGAAATTTCCGATCTTTCTGTAGTTGTCTGGTCTCCGTCAACCATCAATCACCAACGTAGATCGCACACAAATAACAATGGGTTTAGGTTTTGTTGTCGGATTCCTCGGGCTTCTCATTCTATTTCACGCCGCATATTCCACCATCCAATGTACGCATCCCTCTTTTTTTTTTTTTTTTTTTTTATGTATTTGAACTTTGTTGAGTGAAAAAGCTTCAAGGGTTTGATGCAAGCGGATCTGAAATCTGGGTTTGGTTTGGTTTGGTTGCAGACAAGGGTTTGTTGAAGATTACGGAGGAAGAATTTTCAGGGCCTCCTTTGAGTGTGAGTGTTGATTTTGTGGAGGTGAGTTTTATTTGTGTAATTTATTGGAATTTTGTTAATATTAGATTTTGGGAATTGCAGGTGGTGATTGAGGTGACTCTAGGGTTAGTTTTTTGCATGTGGGCTGCACTAACCGTGCCAGGAAAGTTTTTGTCAATCCACCCTCACTCTGAAGAGAACAGGTAATTACTAATTATTTCTTGTTTTTCTTTTTGAAGGTTTGATTCTAGTGAATGTGAATTTGAGCTTGTAGTTGATTTGATTTTGCTAATGTTACTGTAAGTGTTATTAGCAAGTGATTATTCTAAATTTTTTAGGACTAGCAAAGATCCAATGAAAGATGATATGCTTCCTTTGACTTTGGGAATGAACATAGTGATTTAGGTGCAATATTATAGTTGGCATATATTGTTTTTGCTATGTGATTATGTTGCCTGTTTTATGTTCGGTGTACTGTGATCGGGTTATGTTGCTTGGGTGAGAGGACTGAAAGCCTGAAATAGTAAAACAATGGAAATAGAGAAGGTTTGGAAATCAAGATGGTTAGAAAGGGAGGTTAATGTTGTGCACTTGGCAAACTAATTCTTAAATAGCTTCTTGTTCCAAGAAAGGTTGTAGTTTAGTTGCCTCACATTGAGTTGGTCTTCTTGTATATATTTGACATAGTCATAAAGTAGATGTGTTTGTTAGTCTTGTTTGGATATTGGGTGGAGAATGACTTTTGAGGAGATTTGATTTTAGGAAATTAATATTGGAAGATTTGAGGGGGTGGATTTATTATTTGGATGAGTGGTGAAACATGAGCTTAGAATGAAAAGTTCAATGTGGGACTCAGAACTCAGAAGTTACTTCTGTGACAGTGCTCAAAATATATTATAGGATGCCTTATATTAGTTGCTCTTACTATGTTTTTGTCTTTTCCTTTAAAGCTTGGTCTGCCTTCAACCAGTTCTGTTGTATTTATTGGTCCTTCATTGAGTGTTAGAGCATACTGGTCGTATTGGATTAGAATATAAGAAATGAGAATTGTTTTGACAGAAACTTCTGTCTCTTTACCTGAATTGAAGCAATACAAGGACAGAGATGAGGAAATGTGGTTACAGACTCCTCTAAGAGATACCTGGGCTCTTCCTCCCAAATCCACCAAAAACCCCTTCTTCACCTAGTTATACACTCTCTCCTCACAAACAAATCTCTAACTCACTAATTGACAATCCAGCTGTCAGACCAACTAACTACAGCTGTCTAATCATATCAGTTACTAACTGTTTTTGCCCCACTGAGGTATTTAACTCGTACTTGATAGCAAGGAGTGAAACTACATTGAAGTGGAACTAGAACTGGTGTGAAAGTTAATAGGTTTGGCAAAAAATTTAGTTTCACCTAACCATTCTTGGTGGGAAGGTAGAAGCAGACAACAACAACAACAAATCCTTATCCCACTAGGTAAATATTCAAAATTCTTTATAACCACCTTGCTTGTTAGGAGTTTGTAAACAGATAAGATAAACAAATACTTCTAGGCAAGAGTAAAGTAGTAAATATCATTCTGTTTGGGTTAAATGATAATGTAAAATCTCATGTCCAGTACATGTGATTACTTTATGGTTTTCTTTCATTTTTATACTTATTTAATTTTCCCTCTTTCCTCTCAAACTAGAGGAATAATTTATTGACACAAGGATTAATTAATTCAATTTTGATTGGCCGAGTTCAGAATTAGGAAGTTATAATTCTTTGTTAGGAAGTTGTTTTTATATTAATTTTTGGATTATGCAGTTACAGGTTGTGGCATGTCAGTTATAGTGGATATATAGGTTGTGTTACAGACTTTTATGTGGCAATTAAGGTTTCAAAATGTTATTCCTTTTGTTTAGAAGGAGTAACTTCTTGTTAGGGGAAAGGCCTGTGTTTGTACTCAAATTTGACCTGGAAACTAGACTTTTTATCATTTATTCAAGTAGCAATGAATGAACTGGACTAACTAATATGTATGAATATTTTTATTGTGGGGAAAAGTATGCTTGTTTGGAAGATTTTTATTGTGGGGAAGGGAGTGGAAAGTGTTTCCCACTTGCAATGTGTCTGTACATTTCTTTTTCTTTTTTCTTAGAGTTTTCTTCTTTATTCTTGTACAGTCTCCTACCTGTAACCAATATCTTGATACCAGCAGTGGAGAAAGGATTTTAATTGTTTTCCTTCAACCAAAATGTGCTTTGTTTTTGGTTTCTCAGTTTCCCTCCTTTGCTAACTTCAACATCCAAACAAGGGGAATTGATTCCCCCTTCAATATGATAGGCAAGGATCCATTAATTTGCCGTAGGACCATTAAGCTACTTATGTTTGATTCTTCATTCATAATCCTGTAGATTAGATGCTAGGTAACTGGATTTAACAAATATGCTCAATATACCGTTGTCTATAAAAATAAAAGAAAAGAAGGAAAGTTTGACTGTTCCTCAGCACGACATGATTATTACCAGAAAGCTCAAGCTCAATGATTCAACCATTGATATCACCATCCACATACTTATATGATGTTTTGTCGATATAATGACTCATTTCATTATATAACAATTTACTAAACATGAACCTGTTTTCTGCTTAGTCAGTCATACAAGTGTCAGTTGCCTCCAATAAAATATGGCATGAATAATAATATATTAATGTTATTGTATAAAAGCCTGCTGCCTAACATAATACCTAGTAATACTTTACCACCATTTCATGGACACCATTTTACACCTGTTTTGTTAATATTGGATCATTTGTTGTGACCATCCGTATGAGATAAAAAAAAGGAGTGGCCTAAGTGGCATTTGATGATAAAACATTGCATTGGAAAGGATGTTAAGAGTAGTGTACAAAGTGTTAAAATGTTATTAATATATTTGTTCATTGTCAAAGTAATTTTCTCTTTCCAAAACTTTGTAATTGATTTTCTTGGTTGCACTCGGTTCATACTTGAGTATAGAAACTTCGTAATGTAGCAACTTAGTCTGATTCTACTAACGATATGACTTGTAATGGAATTAGTTGGATCCCCAATCACCTGGTTTGTTACCTTGGATGCAGAATTGTTTCTTTACCTTCCAACATGGACTTCATGATCTTCAACCATCGATACAAAGTCTTTCCTGTGGAAATGGATTTGAAGCTGAAGCATTGAGAATTTTTATATAATTGGACCAAGTAACTTCATTTCTTACACGAGGAAGAAAAAGTCTTTCCTCGAAAATTGAATAATCTATTAGTGCATTTGATTTTGATGTTATTGCTGGTTGATGTATGAGTTTTTGGAGATTTCCTTTGTAGCTTCATACCTTACATTTCTGTACTGGGCACCTACCCGTCTTCTTAATTTTGACAGTATGTTACTGCTAGAGCCTCTTAATATATATGATGAGGTAGCCTTTAGTTTGACCATTCTTCCTTGTATTAACTATAGCACTATCTATAGAATGGTAATGTCCAAAATGAAGGCAAATGATCTGTTTGTGGTATATGGGTCTGTCAAGCATGGTTGAGAGTTGAGACAGCCAATAGAACGGACTGAGTAGTTTGGAAAGCTGTTATTGCAATGGAAGCGAGTTTAAATTAACCATATCGTTGTGCATATAATGCTTTGGGACCTGACAAAAGGGTGCAGAAGAGACGGTAAATGAAGGATAAAATGTTACCCATTTTAGATGTCACTATTCACTAAGTTGTAAAAGAAAAGATCTACAAATTTACAATTACCATGTTACCATTTTTTTTTTAAAAAAATTGTCAGCATTTCTTATGATTTTGAAAGAAAAAAAAGAAAACTTTCTCAAATTTTCTTTGTAAAGTATTTTCTTTCTAAAATTTTCTCAACAAGAAATTATTTATCACTTTTAAAAAAAATAACAAGTAACATCTCCATAAATTTTGAAAAAAGCTTTCTAGAAAAATCTTTCCCTAAAAGAACTCTAAATCATAAAATATGTAATGCCTAATACTTGTATATTTCCCTCTACACCACACAATAAAATTTGCTAGACAAATAAAGAATTGAACTGAAAAATGATTAGACTTTTTTTTTTTTTTTTTTGCTGTATAAGCAATAAACAAGGAGAATAAAACCAATGATGAGTGGACGAAGGCAGCAAAATTAGTAGAATGGTGTACACTAGATTATATGCAGCACCCAAAATGGTGAATCTCTTCAATTTTATAATCGCTAATCAATGGTTCGCACAAAATAGTCATCCAATGGTACATCACGTCAGAGCCTCCAAAGAAACTGTTACCATCCGTTAATCACGTACAAGCTCTCGTGTTCTTACAAAAAAAAAATGTCTCGTGATTGGCTCCAATTTTTCTGCTTCACCGTCTTCTTTTGACTAAACAATAAATTTATAGAGTAAATGGAATATTCACAGACAATATAACTAATTTTTACATTATTATCCAATCATAATAACTATCTTAAAAGTCATTTTATTAAGGGTACCAGATTAAGGAAGGAGGAAAACTATTCTATCATAACAAGCCCTAGAAATTCTTCTAGGATACCTTTAATCCTGCAAGAATTCCACAGTACTGCCATGCCATGGGAAGTCATGTGGGGAAGTTTCGCACATTCAAAATATTGGCAACAGTTTTTCATTGGAGGGGCATGATGCAAGACACTAAGAGCTATAACAAAGTGTCATGTGTGCCAAAGAAATAAATACCAGACGCTGGCATCAGCTAGCCTTTTGCAGCCTCTCTCAACCTACCCAAATCTGGAGTGACATTTCTATGGACTTTATTTCAGGCCTTTCTAGAACTCGGGGCAGGAATAACATACTAGCGGCTGTGGATTAGGCAAGTGTGTGCATTTCATAACTTCAACTCACCCTTTTAACACTAACTAAAGGGGTTGTACAGGTTTTAAAGATAGTGAGATTGCATGGATTTCCTGCATCCATTGTTACTGATGGTGGTAGTGGAAGATTGTTCCTAAGCCAATTCTGGTCTTGCATTATTCAAACAGGCAGGCACCACACTGAACTACTGAAGTATAGCTCTGATGCCAATTGTTAGGTCCAACTAAGGTCAGGGCAAAAATTCATAAAAGAATTGAAGAAAATCTGGATTATTGCTATACCATAGCTAATGTGACTAGAGCAAGAGAATTGCACTTATAAGATATATTCAAGAGTACCTCGCTCTCCTCAAGTACAACTCTAGATCTCCCAGTGTACTACTCTCCTCCTATTTATATTATTCTTTTAGGTAGTTATCCACCCCTGTACAATCAGTTATTCAGTCATTAGCCACATCTATATCAATTACCCCCTTACCGTTTGCTTATCTCTCCTGACATAGGCCCTTTCGATAAGTGGTCTGCTATCAGTTATATGTGGGAAGGGGGAAAGAAAAAGAAAAAGTAGTCATTATTATCACTAGAAGATGTAGAATCTGGGTTAATGCATGAATTGCTGAAATCATCCAAATGATGCAGGGAAAACATACTAACAGTGTGATTGAATTGGCAGTGAGAACCCAAAATCACGGTGTCTCACCATGATTTTTCACCAAATCAAAGAGTAGCTTTAAGGCTACCATGATTTAAACATGGTCCACCACATTTCTAAACGCACTAAGTTTATCTCATATTTACAAAATAATAAAACAAAGGCATATCCATGAACAGGAAGAAACAATTAATTGGAAAATATCAAGCACATATACCTTTCCCAAACACATCTACTGCAATATTAATATTGCAATTATATTTTTCTCTAGTAAAGAAGTAAGAATTGAAGATTTGAAGTAGCCACACCGAAACACAATTCCCATTAAATTTCTTAATTTCAATCTACAATTTAAAATTAAAATTTGGGGATAAAAATACATACTTGTTTGTTTTCCTTTGCAAAGAATGCATTACCTACGATATAATCACACAAATCACAGAAACCACAATGAGGAACAGCCTATTCTATAAAGGCAATGGTTATAACAGCTGAGTGGTGCCCCAGAAAACAAGCCCAGCATAATGAAGATCATGGCACAGAAAATTCAGTATATTGATTCAATTGAATTTGGTGTGTAAATTACAATAAGCCACGAACAGAAGAGCTTTATGTCAAAAAAATCCATACACAAATTAGAGCTACACTAACAAGAAAAGAAACAAATCCAACTTCTCTAAAAACATGTTAAGATCTACATGTAAGTCACAAAGTCCTCACCAGAAAATTAGCAAGCCCTTAATTTCCGACCACCCCCCTCAACTCAATGCAAACCAATCACGTCCAATTCAATAAATCAAGGTTTTAAATCGCGGTTGCAGTTTAGTCGCGTTTCTCGATATTGCAAGAAATTGCAGACAAATGCAACCAATGAGGCGCATACACCTCAAAGACATTAACATTGTGGCTGAAATTGCAATTGCGGACCGTATTTTAAAACCTTGCAAAATATAAAGAAACTAATCAATCTACAACAGAGTGAGTTCCTGAGGGTTCTCCATGGACTGTTTGAGAATATACTCAGCCCTCCTTTTCTTATCATCCCTCTCATCTTCCCTCCCAGCCAATGCTGCCGTCCGCGACGCGTCCTTCTTCTGATTTCTCGTATCCAATGACTCCCCAATAAGCTTCTTCCCAGTCCTAAACTTAAAATGCACAGTAGGCCTCAAAACAGGAAGCGCACTTTTTTCTTTCTCTCCCAGCCCATCATCATCCTCATCACACAAGCCTCCACTCCCAAGCATCTTAATTGCAGGACCAAACGCCTCCAACACTGAAACGCGCTTCCCATCACCACCACCATCATCCAAAACCGAAACCTTAACAACCTTCTCAATATCCTTTTCAACAACCTTATCATCATCATCACCAACCACTTGAGGATCCAAAGCAGCAGTATTCGGTGAAGCTGATGTTGTTGCTTTTGATTCCACCGACCCATTACGCAGCAACAACCGTTTCTGCAAACTCAACAAAGACCTCTCAGCCTTCCTACGCTGTCTCGCTTGTTCAATCTTATCCTCACGAGGATCAGAGACTCTTTCATGCCACACGGGTGTGTGAATGTACGTGTGAGAATCAGGCAAAGCCGGTAGCCAGGCGGGTATATGCTTCGCCGGTGGAGCCTCACCCATCTGATCAAAACTCGGGATGATGTGGCGTCGTTCCTGAACAACAGGAGAATTAGGAATCGGTTGGGCAAACGGTATTTCGTCGGCGGCGGATTCGACGAAGTTTATGATCTCTCTGATGCCGCCAGCGCCGGCGAAGGCTCGCGGCGCTTCTAAGTCTTCCATGCCGCGAATTGCGTCGAAGACGGTGCACTGCGAGCGGCCGGCGTGGTTGGCGTTGGACTCGGCGGTTCGGCCCAGGTCGAGGAGGTAGCGGACGGCGACGTCGGCGAAGGCGTCGAGAGCCGAGACGGTGGCGCCGTGGAACCCCGCGGCGTCGCAGAGCTGCGCCACGGCAAGGCGGGCGGCGGCGCGGCCGAAGTCGTCGGGCGCGGCTCTTGGCCCGCCATTGGTCATGAGTTGTTGGGAGGGGAAATTAGGGTTTCTGCAGGCGGCATTGTTTGGAGTCCATTGGGGATTGAGTGTTTCGGTGACTGGAATTGAAGAAGGGCGCGTTTGGAAAATGAATATATAAGGGAGAAAATTGAAAGGAAACCTAGGTGGTTGCTGGAAGTGGGGAATTGGCAGGAGGATGGGTGGAGGTTGTGTGGTGTCTTGAAGTATTGGAAATGGCCGGAAGTGAAGGGTTGAGATGATTGGGGTTGAAAAAAGTGCTTTTGAGAAGTAGAAGAAGCGGTGAGATTTGTGGAAGAAATGGGACTTGGAAGAAGCAAGGGGGAAAATCAAATCAAATGAGATGAAAGAAGGTGGATGGAGAGGGAGGTTTATTTATAGAGAATAGTGAGCTAGTTTTGGTCAATCAATCAAAGCCACAAGGACTGACTACTTTCAATAGATCCGTTCATGCTTTCTTGCTATTTTTCTTTATCTCTATCTTCATAGTTGACGCAGTGGAACACTTTGGTACCTGAAACGGGGAGTTAATCATAAAAAATTTAAATTTACTTTCTAAATATGTAAAAAAATATGAAGATTAATTTTATTATTAAATTTGAGATATCATTTTATGTCATTAAATTGTAATTTTTTTATGATTAATTTGATAATAAATTATATTTTTTTTAGGATTAATTTAATATTTGTGTGCATAACTCAAAAATTAATTTATTATTAAATTTGTCACACTTTTATATATTTAAAAATTAAATTCAATTTTTTCATCTTTCATAATCAATTTATCACCATCTCATATTTTTATGAATCAAAATGAATATTTATCTTTTATTATATCTATATTTTTGTACATATTATTTTTTTGGATTAAACCGACTCTTTTTTAAAATCATAATACGAACTAAGTACTCTAGGTCTCACATTAAAAAAAAAATATACTCTAGGTCTCACTTAAAAAAAATAAAAGATACTCTAGTTCTAACCATTCTTAAAGTATCAACAAAAATAACAAAATCAAGTTTAGCTAGTCAAATATCTCAAGTAACAAAAGACTATTAGTGGAGACTCCACCCACGCTTTGTCGACCAATCCATCCGAGAATTATCTTTACAAAATATGTGTTGGAAAGAAAGACAGTTGCCATGGGTAATTCATGAACAAATGAGTCCTTTTAATCAAAGGTGGATATGGAGGTGAGGAACACCATGCAAAATGAGGGACAAAACACTGCTGCAATATGATTCACAAATAACATTTCTGTAGTTAACACTCCAAATTAGCTTAAAACCATCATGAATGGCAAGTAATTTTGCATTCACATAAGTAGTGATGTAAGAGAAACATGAAAAACTAGTGAGTCATTGACCATACACGATGCATATATGTAAGGAGTCCTCCAATGTTTGAATGCCCAGGATTACTAAAAGAGCTTTAATGAACCTTTAATTTAACAAAATGTTGTGTTGGTTGGGAATAGAGTTGTTTGCATTGGTGTAGAATAAAGCCGAAGACACGAGTAATCAAGTCGTGTAGCAAGTAAATTTGGTTTTTAATGTACTAAATTACCAATTACGCAAGAATTTATCTTTAAAGATTTCAGAATTCTCCGTTTTCTAATTTGTCTAGCAAGTGATTGCAAATAATAGTCCATCCTTTTCAGTAGCAAGTGTTAAAAAACCACTTAGTAAAATCTTGAACATAAAAAGGTTGTGCAAAATACAACTACACCATACTCCAAAATCCAAATAATTTCCTACTTTTAGTGATGTGTCATGTGTGTTAAATCTCATTTAGAAACCAATTAAACACAATATCGAATTAAAATAAATAGTTACTTTTTATAGTTTACCTCAATTTGAATTCTAGTTCTTATAGTTTTATAACAGTTTCAAAATATATTAATAATTGGATGTTTATGAAATCTTTCTATGTTACATAGACGTTTTCTCAATATTTGTAGAGAAAAATTAGTATCTATTTTGCATTCAAAATATACAACAATAATAAATAGAGAAAAATAGATTTGTATATCCCAATATGCGTTCTTGAAACAACAAATTTTTTCTTCAATAATGTGAAGACTTTACATGTATTCACACATACTATTATCAACTTTTTTGATGAGTGAAGTCCTAAAGTGCAAACTCTCTTTCTACTTTTCAAGTTTAAAACTAGGCTTGAACTTTTCAAGTTTGTATATGGTACACTTTGCTTTTATGTAAATGTTTCTATTTATAATGTTAAAGATATATGGATTTGAGTGTTTTTCAAAGAGGAGAGATTTTATTTAAAATAATTTCACATCTTTTTATATTTATATTTGAAAATAAAAACTACCTCATATTTTTTTTTATCTTAAGAAGCTTCATGATACAAGGCAAAAATAATTCTCAAATAATCACATAATTAACTACTATAATTAATCACATGATCCGTATGTAGCAATAAAATCTTATTCTTATTTTATGGACAATTTCCATATTTGTAAAATAATACTCTTTGTTTATATTGATTATATTCTTGGTACTAGTAAATAATATAATAATATTCCACTAAAATTTTTATTTGATTAAATTCAATTCTCTAATTTAATTGTTAAATAAATTATTTTCTTTTACAAATATTGAAACACTTATTTGTGTGTCACCCCAGCAGTTTCAATATTAAATCAATAGTAAATTAATCATAATTAATATAGTAATTAAGGTAGACATCTATCAATACTCCTTAACGTCCAGATAGCATGAAGTAACATCTTTTACCTTTAATAACCAATAAAAGAATAATGTAATATTTTCTTCTATCATTTACAACTCAAGGTTAACTAGTATTATTATCAAACTCTACTAAGTTAACACATTATATTTAATCAACAAATGATTTAAGAAAAACATTATTTTTTTCATTCAATTGACCTAACCAAAGTCTTAATTCTATCATAGAGCTCAAGCTCATTACTTAGAGTTGATGAATTCATTTTTGATTAATCATTAATTATACAAGTATTTAATCATATCCAATATTCATTCAACTAGTGTCCTAATACATTAAATGTCCGAAATTAAACTATAACAAATAACTTGTTAATTATTATGATAATATCAAATCAAAGAAAACTATTATA
>PYAF01001296.1:103904-117514 GCA_007407185.1 Glycine tomentella | reverse complement strand
GATTTCGAAAGCCTCGGAAATCCTCGAAATGCTAGCAAAATAAAAATAAAAACTTGGATGAATCTTCGAGACATATAATTACTACGTTTTTAACAAAACTAACTAGATTAGGGCATACTTTGACAGATATTCTCAATTAAAACTCAAGATAAATGTTTCAAATGTAATCCAATTTTAGCTAAAATATGGCATTTATCAAGGATCTTTTGACCCTGGTGGAGAGGTCCGACAGAGCAATTCTGGAGTTATTGCTAGCCTCTCTAGACGTTCGTGCCATTTTGTCGCTTTCTTTATCTAATGACCTTGCTGCAACACTGGATGGTAATTTTCTGGCGGAGCGCTCTAGAAGCGAAATAATTACCCTCGCAGGGTTGATGAATCTGCCTTTTTGGTTGGCGTGGGGTGAAAGACCTAGCAGCGGAAAGGCCGCTATTCCTGCTGACTAGCTTCTCGCGAACTATGCTATGCTCCGTTCGCTTGCTTGCTACTCGCATAAGCCCTGACACTTATATATTTTTGTGTTTGTAGCTATTATGGGTGACTTCCAGTGGAGCCCATTAGTGAAGAATATGGGTAGTGATGTTGTGCCTAACCCCATTCCTCCCCCAGCTGAAGAAGGAGGTCGACCCACTGTCCGGTTGGCTCTGTTAAAGTTGTTGTTGCTTTCCCCGGCCTCTCTCTTTCTGAATTGCCAAAGAGGAAAAGAGATGAGGGTGTTGGGACATCTGGGCGTAAGAAGTCTCAGGCAATTCATGTCCCTCGTAGTTTGCATGCTATGAGGGAGGCCGCCGGGCTTCTGCCTAGTTCTCCTCCTTCTGTGCGAGATCCTACAATTGTTCGGAATCTAGCGCCTGTCCGAGCTCCGACACCTGTTCAGACTTCTGACCCTGTCCAAGCTCCGGTAGCTGTCCGGGCTCCGGTGCCTATCCGGGCTCCAGTCTCTGTTGCTGCTTCTCCCACTACTCCTCTTGTTGCTGCTGCTCCAACTCCGTCCACCTCTCAGCCATTATCTCCTGTTCTCACTACTCCTTTTCCTTCTTCGCCTTCCTTGTCTACAATGCCTCCACCTATTGCACGCTCTGCCACTCCCTTAGAATTTTTAAGTGCTCCTAGGGAGGTTGACTCTTTGTGGAGTGTCGGGCACAGGCTTGATCAGGTCATTAGGTACCCATCGTTCTCTTGACGCCACTGAGCTTTTTCTTCATTAGGGCCTTGCCATCATCAAAGAACATCGACAAGTGCATCAAGAGGCTATGAGCAAAGCTGCTTCCTTAGAACAGGAACATAACAAACTGAAGGGCGCTTGATGGCGATGAGTTGATTGTTTGTGGTACGGCCGCCATTGCTAAAGTTGTGGATGAAAAAGAGGGTATGGCGAAGAAGGTGGCTGAGCTGGAGCGTGAGTTAGCTGTTGAGAAGGAGAAGCTGCGAGGAACTCAAGTTGAGCTTGCTGCTGAAATGACTGTCAGCAAAGAGCTAGATGAGGAATTGAAAATAATGAAGCGAGAAGCAGTGGAGCAACACGATAAAGGCTTCTTCAAGGCTGTGCGCCAAGCCGGTCTCTTTGCCAAGGACCTTGACCTGGGTCAATTTGATCCTTTCAAGGATGTGAAGGATGGTGCCTTGATTGATGAGAAAGAGCTTGGTTCTGCTGAGGAGACAACTAGTGATGCAGTTGATGTCTAGGTTGCTTTTGTTTATGCTTCTTTTGGCCGTGAAGGCATTGTAAAGCTTTAACAATTTTAATGAAAATGCTCCTTTTGCTTTGACTCTTCTGTGTCTTCTTTTGTTTGTACGATTTCTTCGGATTGTCTGCTTGCATTGGTAACCCGTAATCCGCTTGACTTGTGTGTTATTCAATTTTGAGGCCCTGTGATTGAAAATATTCCAATTTGTTTATTGAGACTTGAGAGCCGATGAGTTGCCAAGAGTGTAACTTGGGTCTATAATGTCAAGCGTGATTCTTGAACTATTGTCGGCTTCCTATGTTCGCAAATGACTAAGTTTCTAGTCTTGTTTGCCGAGGTTCCTGATTCTAGTATGTCGAGGGTTGACCATGGACTTCAAGATTATTTCTTGAATTTACATAGAGTACCTCGTATTTCTTCAGTAGATAAGTCGATGTATACGAGGTTGACCGCAGATTGATCTCAGTTTGAGTGTAATGGTCATCAAGAGTTGTTGATAACTATGCGGGTCAATGTTAATTCTTGTCAACATCTGCTGATTGTTATGGTTCTCCATATTAGGATTCCATAGTGTAGACTGATACCAAGAAAGTTTTCTTGGATAGACCTAGGCTGGACCCTGGCCTTTGTGCCAAGTATATATCTTGGTCTTTATGTTCCTGCAACGACACAGTATAATAACAATGACATATGCTGAGGGTGGACACAGTTGTACCTCATGTTTTGTCGATGTTGAAACTAGTGGAATTGTCCATGCTGATTTTTGTAGAGATTTACCCAGATGTGGTCTTGGCTGGTTGTTCGGAGAGCTGATCATGGGTTCTCGGTGTCGTTGTAGATGTACTAATGATGCGTTCGTCTTGGGTTTTTAGAGGTTGACCAGAGCTTTTAGGGTTTATGAACTTTGATGGTCTACCTTAGCTTGGATTTATGAACTTTTTGGTTTTCAATAAGGTCTACCTTACAACGGGAATTACGAACCTTCTTCCAAGGGATTTCCTTGGGTCTTGTGTTAGGTCCATCTAGGAATACTTAGGATTTTACAACTTAAATGTCTTCACATCCAGGGGATTTCCCTGGGTCTTGGACTTTTATAGAGTTTCCAAGGTCAACCAAGACTTGGGTTTGAGCCCTTTTGGCATACCAAAGTTTGGGATTTTATGAACCTTCGAATTCTTTTTTGAGTTTTTCGAGGTCGACCAAGACTCGAGTTTGAGCCTCTTTGGCATACCGGAGTTTGGAGTTTATGAACCTTCGAATCCTTTCTTGGGTTTTCCGAGGTCGACCAAGACTCGGGTTTGAGCCTCTTCGGCATACCGGAGTTTGGAGTTTATGAACCTTTGGATCCTTCCAAGACTTTTGTAGAGTACCAAGAGCCTGTCTTTGGTTTGTGAGGTCAACCAAGACTAGCGTTTGAGCCTTTTTGGCATACCATAGTTTGGGTTTACGAGCCTTCAAAGTCTTCCAAGACTTATGTAGCTTTCGTAATAAGAGGCTGTCTTGGGTTTATGGGGTCTACCAAGACTAAGGTTTGAGCCTTTTTGGCATACCATAGTTTGGATTTATGAGCCTTCGAAGTCTTCCAAGACTTATGTAGCTTTCGTACCAAGAGTCTGTCTTGGGTTTCAGAGGTCTCCAAAGACCTACCAAGAGCTTGTCTTGGATTTTCGAGGTCTACCAAGACACCTGAGCTTGGAATTATGAACCATTGTAGAGTACAAGGATGCGTCCACCCTGGATTTTTGCTGGATTTGTCAAGGTTGGACCCTGACAAGCAACCGGACCTGGTCCTAGGTTTTTGTCCAAGCTGGACCTGGGAGAATGATCTGGCTGTAGTTCCTTAAATTAGTCACAATCTTGCAACATTGATGTAAGTTGTAGGATAAAGGATATATGTTTTATTAATATAACTTTTAATGTACATATTCCTTCCTTTATTCATCGAACAGACCTCATTAAAACCTTTCAAGTGAAAAACCCAAATGGGAAAAAAGGACTTGATTAGGAAAAAGAGTACGCCATCTGGCCTTGATCTTCTTAGCTGAAGTAGAACTTTAAATGGGTAGTATTCCAGGTTCTCGGAATGTCTTTGCCATTAAGTTCCTGTAGCTTGTAGGCGCCATTGTCCAGGTTAGTGATCACTCTGAACGGGCCTTCGCAGTTTGGTCCTAGCTTTCCTATGCGGGGATCTTTTTGGGCTTCTCCTCGGACACGCCAGACTAAGTCTCCTGGTTGGAAGGTTGAACTTTGGAGTTATATCTTCATGTCCTGCAGAGTTTGGCCACTTCTTCTTTGATTCTGGCTATGTCTCTGATTTCCTCACTAGTCTTCAGTTCAACTCTCATGTTGTCCTTGTTGCACTGTTCCTGAAAAAGTATCCTTCTAGACGAAGGTTCCCCAAGCTCGACAGGTATCATGGCGTCAGTACCATACGTGAGGCGATAAGGGGTTTCCTTTGTAGTGCTTCGAGGTGTGCAATGGTAAGCCCATAGTATGCTGGGTAGCTCCTCCCTCCAAAGACCTTTGGACTTGTCCAGTCTAGTGCGAAGTGTAACACCCCGTAGGCCTCCGGTGTATTATCATTAATAATACCAGAATCGCGCCAAAAACATTTATTTAGAAACAAAGCGGAAGCAATCGACCGTAATTCTTGATTACATTATGTATGGAATATAAAACATATCACACAACACATAAACCAGGCTCCTGCTGATCCAGTTTGTCATACATAAACATAGGCAGATAAATAAACATCTACAATATACTCAGGAGGAAACTCATATCATATCATCAATAGTTCTGTACATAGATATACATCAGTGTCTTCACCACACCGTGATGATACAAAAGAATAACTGCCCTCACCAAGGGTATACAGAACTATACGTCTTAGCTGTACACACACCATCCCTCATCAAGGGTACAAAATACAATCAAAACAAAACTGAGCCTTCAAGCTCTATCTCTGCTGCCACCAGCCCAGCAGACATGTCTCCACTAGGGCCTCCTGCCCTGCGACTGCTCTCCTCTTCCAGAAGAGTCACCTGTTAAGATAAATCCCCAAACGGGGTGAGATACACATCTCAGTAAGCTCAAGATCCTGGGAGGAATCTCCTCCACCCTGGCCCACTTTCCATAACACATACATCAGGCAATCACAACAATTGGCCCACTGGCCAGGCCCTCTGGCCCTCATAACAATATGAGCAAGTCATCTTGCTCCAAACATGGCGGAGCTACCTCAACGCCTAGCGGATATCATCAATGCCTATCTCAGTGTGAGACTGGAACTCACACCCGTGCCGTCCCATCGGGAGCTACCCCTTACGCATGGACGCACGTATATGGTACCTCCGAGAATATAAGGAGTTGCCTCCACTTCTATCCCCTTGGTCTGTAGGAATCACCAATTCCCTGGGAGCTACCTCAACCATAAGCCAACCATACAAGGAGGAAACCCATCTCCTAGGGAGGTCTATATCAATCTACTGGCCAATAGATCTATCACAATCATATCACATAACAAGCACAGATGCACACACATATTATTATGAGGATGCAACAACCAAATACATGCATCATGAATATGACCACCACTCCCCCGGAGTGTGGTGTGGCAACCATGTGGGAAATCATCCCCAGGAACACAGAACTTTCCTGACAAAGCCTCGCTCTGCTGTTCTTTCCCTGCTCTGTGGCACCCGCCACCGACACCCTCAGTGTCAAGCCCTAATCCAGGCATATGGATTCATATCAAGCTCAATTCAACAAGCATTCAATCACAGAACATAGCACATCAGAAATCCCCTATCCTAGGGTTCAATTAATCAAGCCTTCACTTAGGCTTCTCACAGACCATACAAGGCCTACCAAAGCTGAATACTAAGCATCTAAGTCACCCCAAACCCAATGCAAACACATATCTGAGCATAAGTTCATATCAGCCTCATAATTCAATTATCGCAGGAACAGTCTAAACCTCAACTAAGGCACCGTTCAACTAGCCTCTCAGGCTCAAACCAAACATAATCAAGGCTCTAACAGGTCATAAACCCAACAAGTGACTTATCACAAAAGCCACCCATTCAACCACAGAGCCAAGATTCAAAGTTCCTCAAATCAAAAACTGAAAGCTAATCCTTCATCACTACATTGCTCTAAACAAGTTTCTCTACAGGACCCTGGGCTAATTCTAGCCCCAGCTCATATGGGTCACTATTCACAGAAAACCCCAAATCCTAAATTAACCGGAGAAACTCGAGTTTCTTACCTCAGTGGCGACCAAAAAGGCTGAAGGACAGCTTCCTCAAGCTCTGGTTTCCGTTCCAAGCCTTGGGTCTCAGCAAAACTCAAGTTTCAGAGCTTTTCCTTCAGAAATGAATTCTCACTCACAAGGGGTTTCTAAGAAAGAGGATGAAGGATTAAAGCTTTCAAAGGGTTTCTCTCAAGATTAAAGGTCATAGGAAGGTGTTTAAGCCAACACATAAGGTCCTAGGAAGCTTGGGACAGGCATCAATGGAGGTCTGGGCGTGGGGAGGAAGAAGAACTGTTTCTCCCTTTCAATTTTCGCGTTTTGCCTTTTATACTGGGCCTGCCTGAGGTCTGGCGCGGATCGCGCCACCTCTGGCGCCAACCGCGCCACCATGGCGGTGTATGTGGCGCCATCAGCGCCACTCCCACGCCCCCAGCGCCACCTTCCAGAACCTGTGGCGCCCCCAGCGCCACCTTCCAAAACCTGTGGCGCCACTCGTGCCACACTGGCGCTACTCCCCCCTTGGCCCTCTGGCGCCGTCCGTGCCACACCTGGCGCTGATCGCGTGGAAAATTGTGAAATTTGGTTTTCCAGACCACTTCCCGCGCCATCAGCGCCACCCATGGCGCTATCCGCGTGGGCTGGGAAACCTATGGCTCCCCTCTGGTGCTCTGGGCATCAAGTTCCAGTGGGTTTGGCGCTACCCGCTTCAACCCTTGCGCTACCCGCACCACACCCCTCACAGGGTTTTCTGCTGCACAATCCCGGCGCTAACCGCGCAGGATCTGGCGCCAACCGCGCCACACTAAGGGTTATCACATTCACCCCTCCTTTTTAGGAATTTTGTCCACAAAATTCAGAAACATACCTGTTAGCCAACTCGGGATACAGCTGCAACAGTTCCTGCTCTCGTTCCCAAGTTGCTTCCTCAGGTGTCCTTCCTTCCCATTGTACCTTGACTATGGGAACAGTCTTGCTGCGGATCTGCTTCTCCATTCTATCCAGAATCCTCAGGGGTCGTGTAAGACTTGTCAAATTCTCTCTAATCTGAACTGTGTCAGGCTCTACCACGTGTGAGGGATCAGCCACATACTTCCTCAACTGAGACACATGGAACACATCATGTAAGCCTGAAAACTGGGAAGGCAAAGCTAGCCTATAGGCCACTCGTCCAACCTTCTGAAGGATATGATATGGACCAATAAACCTAGGGCTAAGCTTCCTAACGCCCAAAGCTCATCTTACCCCGTAACTGGCGATAACCTCAGAAACACATGATCACCCTCCTCAAACTGTAAGGGTCTGTGTTTTTGATCATAATAGCTCCTCTGTCGACTCTGAGCCTTCATCAGCTTGTCTCGGATCATCTTGATCTGCTCAGAAGTCTCTTGAACCATCTCAGTTCCAAGGAGCTGTCTTTCTCCTACCTCTGTCCAACAAACCGGAGTTCGGCACCGTCGGCCATACAAAGCCTCATATGGTGCCATACCCAAGCTGGCATGAAAACTGTTGTTGTACGAGAACTCTATCAGAGGTAGATATCTATCCCAGCTAGTACATTGCTCCAAGGCACAAGCTCTCAGCATATCCTCCAGGGTCTGGATGGTCCTCTCTGTCTGACCATCTGGCTGAGGATGGTAGGCTGTGCTAAGTCTCAACTGGGTCCCAAAAGCATCCTGAAGAGCACCCCAAAACCTCGAGGTGAATGTCGGATCTCTGTCACTGATAATACTGTCAGGGACGCCATGCAGTCTCACAATCTCCTTGACATACAGCTGGGCCAACTTCTCTGTGGTGTAGTCAGACCTCACAGGCAAGAAATGAGCAGACTTGGTCAGCCTATCCAATATCACCCAGATGGAGTCGCATCCACTCTGAGTCCTTGGTAATCCCACCACGAAATCCATGGAAATGATATCCCATTTCCACTCAGGGATCTGTAAAGGCTGAAGCAGACCAGATGGTCTCTGATGCTCAATCTTTACCTTCTGACACACTAAACACTTTGTCACATGTTCAGCTATGTCTCTCTTCATCCCTGGCCACCAGAAATTCCTCTTCAGGTCATGATACATCTTAGTGGCTCCTGGATGAATGTTGAACTGGCCCTTATGTGCTTTAGATAGAACGACATCTCTCAACTCGCCCTCAGGTACCACCATATGTGCTGCTGAGCTTCTTGAATTCTCCTGATTAGCTCGTTATCCACTTTGGTCCTGCTCAACTCAAGACCACGAGCACCTTCTATCACTGTCAGGTGCATGTCTCTGAATTGCTCTATCAGCTTGCAATTAGAGATCATCAAACATGTAGCAGTCACATTCTTCCTGCTTAAGGCATCAGCAACCACATTTGCCTTACCTGGATGGTATCTCCGTTCGAAGTCATAGTCCTTCAGGAATTCCATCCAACGCCTCTGTCTCATATTCAGCTCTTTCTGATCAAAGAGGTATCTGAGACTCTTGTGGTCACTGAACACTATCAACTTGGCACCATACAAATAGTGTCTCCATATCTTCAGAGCAAACACCACAGCTGCCAACTCCAAGTCATGAGTAGGATAAGACTATTCATAAGGTTTCAGTTGCCGAGAAGCATAGGCAACAACTTTCTTATCTTGCATCAGCACACATCCAAGTCCCCGCTTGGAAGCGTCACAATACACCTCAAAGCAACCGAAACTGTTAATGAGTGTTTTGGCCAGGTGGTAATACTGGATGAGTAGGGCCGCTTTAGTGTCATACCAATCTGATATCTGACCCTGGACAAGCCGTGAGTCGGAGAAGCATCTTAGACATTGAGCCCCGACTTCTTTTACGAGTTTGAGTCCCGCTATGAGTGCCTCGTACTTGGCTTGATTGTTTGAGGCCTTGAAGTTGAGCTTGAGAGCTTGCTCTAGTGAGATGTTATTGGGCCCTTCAAGTATGATGCCTGCTCCGCTTCCTTGTACGTTGGATGCTCCGTCCACATAAAGGTTCCACCAATCTAGGGTGGATATGTCATTTCTTGCAAACTCCGGTAGGAAGTCCGCCATGAATTGTATTTTCATGGGGCCGCGTGGTTCATATTGAATGTAGAATTCTGACAGTTCCACTGACCATGCTACCATTCTGCCTGCTAGTTCTGGTTTCCACAGTACCTGTTGGATAGTCTTGACTATCACTTGGTGACTCTGGAAATAAGGTCAAAGTCGTCTAGCGGAGGTGACCAGTGCCAAAGCTATCTTTTCAATCATTTGATATCGCTTCTCAACATCATGTAGCATGCGGCTAGTGAAGTAGATAGGGAATTGATGTTTCCCTTCTCTTGGACGTGTGCTGAGCTGACAGCTTCATCCGCAACTGAGAGGTATAAGAGCAATAGTACTCCCTATCGAGGTTGGCTCAAGACAGGTGAAGCAGCTATTGTCTTTTTGAACTCCTTGAATGCTTGCTCGCATGTGTCATCCCATAGGAATGGCTCTGTCTTGTTGAGCAGCTTGTAGAAAGGTTTAGCTTTCTCGGCAAGTTTTGGAAGGAATCTTGATAAAGCCGCCAGTCTTCCGTTCAGCTTCTGAACATCGTTGACGCTGGTCGGACTATGCATCTGTAGGATAGCTGAGCATTTGTTCGGGTTGGCTTCAATTCCTCGGTGTGTGATCATGAAACCAAGGAACTTGCCACCGCCTACCCCGAATGTGCATTTTTGGGGTTGAGACGCATGTCATACTTCTGAACTTCACCAAATACCTCTTCGAGGTCTGCCACATGTTGGGCTACGCTCTAAGACTTGACGACCATGTCGTCTACGTAGACTTCGACATTGCATCCAATCTGTTTTCTGAATACTCGATCTATTAGTCACTGATATGTAGCTCCTGCGTTCTTGAGGCCAAAGGGCATGACTCTGTAACAGTAGTTGGCATCTTCAGTAATGAATGTCGTCTTTTCTTCATCCGGAGCATGCACTCTGATTTGATTATAACCAAAATATGCGTCCAGGAAGTTTATGATATGGAATTCGGACGCTCCGTCGACCAGTCTGTCGATATTGGGTAGCGGATATGCGTCCTTTGGACATATCTTGTTGAGGTCTGTGAAATCTGTGCACATGTGCCACTTTCCACTTGCTTTTTTGACCATGACAACATTGGCAAGCCAGGTAGAGTACCTGACTTCTCTTATAAAGTTAGCTTTAAGCAGCTTGTCTACCTCTTCCTTTACGGCTTGTCGTTTTTCTTCTCCCATATTTCGCTTTTTTTGTACTATAGGCTTGGCTTGTGGACATATGGCCAGCTTGTGACAGATGATATTAGGATCAATACCTCGCATGTTGGATGGCTGCCAAGCGAATAAGGATGCATTTTTGCAAATCACGTCCGCTATGTATCTGTACTCATGATTGGTGAGCTCCTTGCTCAGCTGCGTGCACCGTCCGGGTTTAGGCCCGAGTTGCAATTTGATTATCTCTTCGATCAGTTTTGGTCCTTTGTCGATATTATCCATATTGAAAGCTTCATCCATGATGGTGGTCTGATTGACCATCAGGGGAGTATATCTTTCAAACCTGGGTCCTCTTGGGAGAAGTTGAGGCCTTTGCAGCTTTTGCTTTTTGTTGGCCCTATGAGAGTTGAATCGGTTGGATATCTCATGCTTCTTTCACTTTTGTCCAACCTGTTGGACTTCGTTTCTAAACTTTGACATCTCTTCCATCTGGATGTAACCCTTGGCTCTTTCGCGTATTTCGTCCATGCTAGAAGGAGGTTTCTTGCATAGACTATCCACTAATTTGCCGGGTTGAAGGGCTAACATCATGGAGTGTAGTGCTACCTCGGGATTAAGCTAGAATTGAGAGACCCTTTTATACATCTTTAATTTACTTAATTACTTTCCCTTTTTATATTTAATTTTTTGTGATGAATCAGACTCAAACTTGTGGTTTCATTCATAATAAAATCCATAAGCAAAATACGTACCACCTTATGAAAAAATAATGTTATCATAACATCATACGTAACACAAGTATGGTTAAACTACTATACCATATTTAAGAAGACCATTACCAATATAGGCATGACCATTGAATGTCCTCAAGCTACAGAAAAATCATGTTAGTAATCTAACTAATAAACCACAATATATCTCTCAAATAATTTCTAATTCCTTTAAACCTTCACATGAAAAGATTAAAATCTAGCATGCATCTTAATCTTCTCTCACCTACCACCTTACTACTTCATCCACAAATTTAATTACTCAAGCATTTGAACCATTTAACTACATACCATTCAACCTCTTCTTCTAAAAATTAATTCAAAATAGTCCCATAATGAAAATATGTACAAATAGCCCAAATGTCATCAAAATCACTTCTAAGATCACCAAATATCATTCTAAACATCACTAGTATTTCAGCCTATAAATCATCACCTATCCTATGGTTTAAATCAACATTTTCACATCATAAAATAACTTTCAAATAACATGAATTTCCAACCTAAATAATAACCATAAATTTGCCCAATTAAGCATATAGGTTAAACCAAACAAATGCTTAACTAGAGATTTAAGCCTAGCCTACCTCAAGTGAGTTTGAGTTTGAAATGGATTAAGGGCTGTCTCCCTTGGCTGACTTCCTTGGCTGACTTCCTTGGAATATTATCTAAGAAATGATGTCTTGAAAAATAAAATGGCTGAGTAGTAAAAGATGTCACGGTTGGAAGCAAGTAAAAGAGGTAAAAAGGAAAAGTTTTTCAAGAAAATAAGTGACCATGGGGTGTATGCTATACGTGCAATGTTTTCAACTCCTTAGCTATTTATACTTCTTTAATTAGTTGGGTTTTAATTGATTTAGTTGAGTTATAACTGAATTAGGATTTAGTTTAGTTAGAAGTTAACTAGGTAATCATTACTTTGGAGGATATTTATGCATAATCCTTATCTTGACTTTGATTTTTCTTGGTCAGTGATTCTTTAATCCATTGTTTTGGGGCAGCTGGCTTCTTGTACATGGGATAGGGCTGGGTTGCTGAGTTATTTACTTGGCTCTCCTACTTCCACATACACATAAGGCCATATTATATCATTTTCCATTCAGCCTTAAAATTTTTTACAAGAACTACACCTTCATGTTTATTTCTTTTGGCTTAGTGTTTAAGTGCAAGATTCCCTAATTTATTGTTCCATGTGCACGTGGAAAGGGACCTTTTACGAGTCCACTTTTGATTGGTCTAGTTGTTGGCTGAAGCTTCTAGCTTTTGTGTCAAAGTTTTGGGAGCTACAATTTGCCAAGTACTATATTTTTCTACAAAAAATGTTTCACAACACATGGTTTATTCTATACGAATCTACTGGGCCATAAATTCTCATCTTTTAGTATGTTAAACTAGAATTCCTAATCTTTCTAACAAGGTATCACATGCCTTATTTGGAGTTATAAAACTCTGACTATAATATTTTTAGTCTAGATTTCAAAACAACCAGCAAGCTGAGAAATTCCATACTGACATCCCTTAAGGTTTTAATTACTGCAAGCAGTACACAAGCTAGATTTATCTGAAATTTTTATATGTTGTAGTAGACATCTAGATCTTTAATTCCATATATTATAAACTAAATTTGGATAAGAATTGAGAGAGAAATAAATTTCTCAATTTGGGTGGAAGAAACTGTTTTTGAATGTGGACAACTTTCAATGGTTTGTTTTAAAATAAATTTTTATCCTATTATTTTCGTATTCAAGTATTATCACGCTTCCACAATTCAATCATAAATATGAATTAATTTTGAGTACGTTACATGACATACATTTAAAATCTTAAGTCTATGCCCAAAATCCTACACAGCTAGGATTGGTTTCTTTTCTTAAATTAACTAATCATAACTAAATATATTCTAAGCACTTCTAAACTTGTCAATTGAATCCATTAGCTTCTATCATATCCTTCTTGTATCACACTACCATCACAGGTGTTTCTCATGTGATAATTTTCCTCATCGTATTATCACATGGTCTGAAACTATAGCTCATGATAGCTTTAAATATTCATGCAATGTTCTTTCATTTTTATTGTAAGGTTTATTTACTTGCATTTATTATATTGGGTGATAAAATTTAGATACTTATCTTCTGACTTACCTAATCATAAACTTTTGGCCAATCTAGGTACTCCCAGTCTTCTTGTGATATTTATCTGTTACTAAGGGTAATTTGGTAATTTGTCATCCTAGGGTATTTCTGTAATTTCCTCAAGTCTCTACAAAATATCTAAGGGTATTTTTGGTAGTTTGTTACTCACTTTAGGGGTATTATTTTAATTTCCACTTCAAAATATCTAATCAAAATATTCAAGGGTATTTTGGTAATTTGACACTTACTCCAGGGGCATTTTTGTAATTTCTACTTTAAGGGTAATATGGTAATTCTCATATCAAGGAAAAGGGTAATATGTGTAACGCCTCAAATTCCCATTTTATGTTGTATTAATTTTTAATGAAAATACTTTTTCTCTTGTAAATAAAATAGCAAACTAAGGTTTACTAATGACCGATATTTGTTCTACTACATATTACAAACAACTCAAATATTTCATCATAACAAAACATGTTAAATCAAGCATCTTCCACAAAGTGCATGTCTTCAATAATCAGCTTGCCAATCTTTTACTGTTCATCCACTCACCCAATTAAATT
>PYAF01001296.1:41882-60892 GCA_007407185.1 Glycine tomentella | reverse complement strand
ACTAGACTGAAGAATGGAAATTACTGTACTTGTATTATATGAACTTTTGTAACAAGAACTATGACTATGTATAATGTATTAGTTTCAAAACTTTTGTAAGTTTTACGTTTTAGAAGTTTTACTAATATACGCTTCTTAGAAACTTATCTTTAAGTAATAATAAAATTAATAAAAATTAGTAAAAATTTAGGTCGTTACAGTAAGGGGGATATTTTTATCTTCCCTTCCTCCTTCTATACCATGTTGTTATTTCCTTTAAAGAGGAGAAAATTATGTGGTACTCCTTGTGTACATGTGTCACCTTTTATGAAGAAGAAGAATCCAATTTCAAGATAACTTCACACATGGCATTTACTAGAAAGAAGTAAAGTTCAATTCGAATTCTTCTACCTAAAGGATAAGATTAAATAATAGAATTCTAGAGATTTTCAGAATCTCCTTGTGTCCATATGTCATCTTTCATGAAGAGGAAGAATTCAATTCCAAGTTATCTTCACACATGGCATTCATAGGAGGAAGTAAAGTTCAATTCGAACTCTTCTGCCTAAATGATAAGATTAAATAATAGAACTCTAGAGATTTCCAGAAACTGACTTCAGTTACAGTACAAATAGCTCACAAATAGTCTATACAGAGTGCTACACAGGCTTTGTGTACAAGACTGCTCTATCTTAATTTTGATTGGTCCGTTCTACTTCTGACCATCAAAATTACTAAACCATTTTATTAAATAAGTCTGTACATCCTACAATTAAGAGAAAATTCCATAGATTCTACTTATCATTTTTTGATATTTTTCTGCTGCTTGAATTCTCCTGGATAAAATTTCAAAGTTATTATCGTATAAAATTCATAGAAATTCTATTCTAAGGTTTTTCTGTCACAACTGTATAGTTTCTAACTCTACAAATTATTTTCTATTATATGAGTCCTGTTTCACCTTATTCAGTTTCAATTTGAAATTTCTAATTTATACAGCGTATACCGACGCTGTCCGGGAAAAAAATCAAATTTCTCCTAAAATTGTATATTCTAAAGATCAGAAAATTCTACTGATTAATAGTATATATAAAACATGTTCAACAAATGCTTATGTTCAAAATAGCTTTGTTACTTTGATGAAAACATTTAAGCATGTAAATGATTATGTGCATGCAATGCAAGGATCAAAAGATTGGCCTCTTATACACTTCATTTTGAATTACAATCTTCAAGGCATGTGAAAAGCTCAAAACATTCTTCCTAGTCATAGGCTTCATTCTTCTTGTTGATCCCCCTATATCCAACAATCTCCCCCTTTTTGGCTTTGAACATGCCAAATATTGATTAACCACGTGTTCAAGTTTTGAAGTAATTTGAGGAATGAAAAAGATAGGAGTCTTGAACTTTGTTAACCTGAAAAAAATCAGTCTCTTTGCCAAGAACAAGTGTTAAGAGATATGCTTGCATAAACATTGATCATTTACTTTCATTTGTTAGCTCCCCCTGACTTAGTTTACTCCCCTTGACTTAGATAACTTCATCAATTATTAATTTGCAAAAACACAATAGAAAAACAAAGCACAATAGAGAACAAAACAAAGTTTTTCTTTAGTTAGTTATCAATCAAAATTTTCTCCCCCTATTTGGCTTATCAAAGACAAAAGGTAGCATAGCAACGAATAAGAATGAGCAATGTAGATTTCATTAATGGAAATAGAAAGACAATACATTAATCAGAAAAAGAAAAAATACAAAGTAAAGCAATAACATAAAATACAAGAAACCTAAACTAGTTTATCAAAATCATCAAGGACAAGCCTAGCTTCTATGTTTTCTAGCCTAGATTTCATCTCCTCCAAAGATGAATCAGTCTCAGCCTTGTGCTCATGATGTAGGGACAATAAGGCATCCATCTTTTGAATCATAAGTGATTCAAATGGATTGTAAGATGGTTGAGGAGGGCCTTCATCTTCAGCTTCTTCATCAGCCTCTTCATTAGCTTCTTCTTCATTTCCAGCAGCAGGGAGTTGTTGTCCAGCCATTTGCCAACCATAAAGGGTCTTAACCATCCCCAGTTTGGTAAGATGTTTCTCTTTGATGAGGCTGCTACTGGAGTTTGTGTTGTCAACAACCTTATTAGAGACATCTATATTGAAGTAATCAATGAATCTGGACACAAGAACAACATATGGAAAAGGATAATTCACCAATCATTTGGATTTAAGCATAGTTTCCTCAATAATGAGGATCCAGTTCATCCGAATGGAGTTCTTCATGCCATACACAAGTGTATGTCATCATATGTGGCTTGGGCATGGTTAGTGGATCTAGGGTTAAGATATAGGTGATTATGTAGTGAAGAAGTCTATCTTCATGAGTCATAGGGTCAGTACTCAGCCTAAGCTTCAGCCTCATGTGAGGATCAAGAAGCATCCCTCTATACGTATCTACCCTATTGTATTCCCCCAGCCTCTTCCTCAAATTTCCTTTCACCTTCAAAGGAAATCCCAACCACTGAAAATATAATGAACACTTATGCAAATAACCAAGAGGGGGACTGAATTGGTTTTACCTTAGAGTTTTAAAAAATCCTTTCAAAAATGTAACAACGGAAGTCTTTTAGAAGGATCGCATCAATAAAAAAAACCAATTAGGAAAATAGTTTACTTCTCCAATCAATTTACTCCTATGCAATGACCAAGTTTGTATGACAAGTAATTTCTATGAAAATGATAGGAATACTTCAATACAACCAAGAGGGGGGGTGAATTGGTTGAATCTTGATATTTAAAAAAATTTTATAATCAGAGTTTCCACAGGATCTTTATTACTTTAAAAAATTGTTTTGAAACCAACAATCTTATATTCAATCAAATTCCTCTGTCAAGAAAATCAATAGACAACTGAAATCTTTCTGTACAAGTAATTTGATTCACAAACCAAAGCAATAAGGAGATAAAGAGAATAAAATAAAGATCAGCCACAATTTTTATACTGGTTCACTTCAAACACTATGAAGCTACATCCAGTTCTTCCACTCAACACTAGAATGGAGTTCCACTATTGCAAATTAATGTTCTTACAAGATATTACAAGCCTCTCTTTATCAACCCTAGATAAAGTTAAGAGATCTAAAACACTATTGGATTCTTAGAGACCAACCCCACTGAGAACATTACTCAGCAACCCCTAGAGAAACACTATCTCTAGTTATCATGTAAGAAACCCATTTACAATAAGCCAATCTTTACAGAAATCAAATAAAAGAGATACAACTTCAAAGTTTAAGGAAAGAAGTCCCCTGATGATCCAATGAATGATGTACATATGAATGATTAAACCAGGTTGAAAGTTGAAAACAAATTCAGAACATTACTTCCCTAATGCTTTGAAAAGAAACTTCTTGCTTTTGAAATCAATTAACAACCCTTGAATGTTTTGTGAAAGCAAGAACTCTATGAACCCAGAGAATCACGAAAAGAATGTTTAGAAAGCCTTGGAATGTTCAGAATACAAATTGGTCAAGTTAGAAAAACAGCTGAGCAAAGGTTCTATTTATAACAAACTTTTCTAACCATTGGTAATCGATTAAATGCGCTCCTGTAATCGATTATTTTGCTTATATAATCGATTAATTCAAGACTGTAATCGATTAAGTTGTTTATCAATTTTCTGGGTATGATTAACGAACAAAATAATCGATTATTCTGACGTGTAATCGATTACACCAGGCAGTTGCTCAATTATGAAAACACTGTGTAATCGATTACAACATTTGGTAATCGATTAAACCAGGAAGATGTATAAAATGATTTTGAACTATGTAATCGATTACAACCTCTGGTAATCGATTAAGCCAGAAAGCTTCTTAACCATGAAATGTACTGGGTAATCGATTACGGATTTTGGTAATCGATTATGATAGGAAGCTTCATAGACTAGAAATGCACCATGTAATCGATTACGGATTCTAGTAATCGATTTATGAAGCAAAGCATGTAAGCATAAGCATATGATGTAATCGATTACTGTCTTGGGTAATCGATTAAGACAGGAAGATGGTTTTTAGTTTTAGCTTATGCAATCAATTACAGCTCATTGGTAATCGATTACAATGTTCATCAAGGCAGTTTAAAAAGTGAATCAAGATAAAATAATCGATTAACTCGACACGTAATCGATTACATTGTTCTTGAAAAGATTTTCAGAATATACAAAGAACAATATAATCGATTAAACTAGTAGGAAACTTATTTTTCCAAAACCCTTTGATTTGATTTAAAGACTTAAGCAATTTTATCAAAGCCTTGTGAGTTCTATTTCTTAAACACAAAGACTCAATGAATGATGTGAATGCAATGCACTTGGATCACCAGAAATGCTTTCTTCCTTTTACATTCAATCACAAATTAATCTTCAAGGCTTCATGGCATGATGAAAGTTCAAAACCTTTCTTCTTGAATCAATCTATGATTTGTGCATCAAGTAGCTCCCCCTTAATTCAACATTCTATACTTGAAGAATTAAATGCAAGACAAACTGAAATATAAAAGCACAAAAGGTTTATACTGGTTCACCTCTCAACTCCGGAGGCTACATCCACTTTTCTTCCAACTAAAATCTTGGTTAGAGTTTCACTATAACAAATATCTTTACAAGCTTTACAAATGATCTCTCTTACCCTCCCTTGGTAAAATTCAAAATCTATATCCTATAAACTTTTCAAAAGACCAAGAACCAGAGATCCCCTCTCTGTTCTTCCCTCTAGAAACCCTTTCTAGAAAAGCTTTAAAGATTACAAATGTTATATGGAAATATCAAACAATTTCATAATAGAAATATACTAGAACTTCAAGCTTAAGGTACAAGAAAGATATCACCTTATAATCCTCAGAAAAAACAATGAGATGAATGATTCAACGTGAGATTATGTGTAGAAGATGATAACTAGACCTTCTTGAAATCTTTCTTTAAGAGTAAGCTTGAGAAAACTTTGATCTATGAGTTACAACACTTAGAACTCATGTAGATCCCATTGATACTCAACAACTATGATTATCAACCTTGATTCTGACTTGGGTACTCAAGAGAATTGTAGGAAAAGTTTTTTACTAATTTGGACACTTTGGGTATTAACTCTCTCAATAAGACTCAGCTTTTCTATTTATAAAAAAAACTGTTTTAACCAACTGTAATCGATTATTTCGTCAATGTAATCGATTATTTTAACTATTATAATCGCTTAATTTAACTAGATAATCGATTAAAGTGTTCATCAGGAATCTGGGAATTTGTCACGAACAATTTAATCGATTAATTTGTCTTGTAATCGATTACTCCAGATGAACCAAGTTTTTCAAAGCACTCAGTAATCGATTAAACAACCAAATAATCATTAACAGAGACCATGCCTAAAACTCGACAATGCATATTTAATCGATTTCGAATATCTGGTAATCGATTAAACCAGATGAACATGCTGTGTAAAATTATGCAGAAGCTCTGGTAATCGATTAAATACCTAAATAATCAATTATCACAAGAAGTTCAAAAACTCTGAAGAGCTTATTTAATCGATTACGATTAAGTGGTAATCGATTAAAATGTTCATAAGGCTTTTACCAGAAACCAACACAAGCCTGTAATCGATTATTTTACCAAATTAATCGATTAAAGTAGTGAGAAATTGTTTTACACAATTTCTAATAACCTTTATGAATCATTACTTGATTGATTAACATTATATGATTAATTCTCATTATATGAATGTATGAATGCATGAATATTGAGGATTATAAAGCTTTATCTTGATTGATTAAGCTTAGAAACAAATTACAAATGCCATCAATTAAGATTGGGCATGTAAAACACCAAAACCATTTGCTTCTTCAACTTGGAATGCTATACTTCGGCTTCTTGATTCTAACAATCTCCCCCTTTTTGATTTTGAGCATGCTAAATACTTTATTGATGAAACACACTCTTTGTCTTCCATGAGGAGATATACAATCTGAAAATTTCTTAGCTTTTGCAAAGACCAAGCATCATATATCTTTATTGATCATAAAGAAACCTTCAATTATTCATAAGCATTCATTCAAACATTCATTTGATCATACTCCCCCTGAGTTGAATAACATGTTGAATAATATTTTTAATCCATTTCAATTATACTATTCCCCCTATTTGGCAAATCAAATTCAAAAAAAAAATGGAATTGAAGCATATCAAGGGAATAGAAATGACTTCATTGATTAAAAGAAAAATTACATTGAAATATAAACAACATGAATTTAAAAACACGAAATTAACACACAATCAAAGCAAAACATAACAATAATAAGAACTAATACAAGAAACACAAAGATTAATCTAAGTCCCTAGACTCATCCCTAAATATCTTAGATTCTATGTTCTTCATTCTAGTCTTGAGTTCATCTAATGATGAATTTACTTCATCTCGTTGTTCATGATGAAGAGAGAACAAAACATCTATTTTCTGAATCATCAAGCTCTCAAATTCAGGGTAGTGAGGTTGAGATGGTGCTTTTTCTTCTTGATCTCCTCCAGCCTCTCCTATAGGGTTTGCTTCATCTTCACCTTCTTCACCTTCCTCTTCAGCCAAGGGGATAGGTTGACCAGCCATTTGCCAGCCATAGGGTGTCTTCACCATCCCAAGCTTGGTGAGATGCTTTTCCTTAATCTGGCTGTTGCTTGAGTTGGTATGATCCATAACCTCATTTGACACATCCACTAGAAAGTAGTCAATGAATCTTGAAACCAAAACAGCATAAGGAAAAGGATAGTTTACCAATCTCTTTGCTTTTTGCATGATCTCTTAAAGAATGAGAATCCAATTAAGCTTGATTCCATGCTTCAGTCCATAGACAACTTGAAGATCCTCATCAGTAGCTTGTGCATGATTGGTAGACCTTGGAGTGAGCACATAGGTGATGATGTAATGTAGGAGTATATCCTCATGAGTCATAGGTCCAGTGCCTAATCTCAGTCTTAGGTTCATATGAGGATCAATAAGCATACCTCTATATGTTTCCATCTTATTGTATCCTTCAGCTTCTTCATAAAATCTCCTCTCTCCATCAAAGGAGATTCCAACAACCTCCTGCCATATCTTTGGAGTTATCTCCATGGCAACTCCACTCACTTGTGTGAGGATAGTTCCATGCATGGAGATCTTGGCACAGGTGTAGAAGACTTTTACCAAGTCTGGGTAATAAGTCTCTTGCATCTCCATAAACTTGGTGAGACCTTGCTGTTCTAATAAATGAGGGAAGTTAAATCCCTGTTCAGTGAATCATCCAAGGCTCAAGTACTTTGGTGGACATAGAAGCTTTGTTGCATTGAACTGTAAATAGTTCATCTTGTTAGATTCTTTGGTAAACCAATGATCAAGCCTACTGATCACAGGATTTGAGGGTTGAGCTTCATGGTGTTTGGCTTTCCACTTTGAGGTTTTGGCTCTTTTGGAGGTGGACATTTTCAGAACGAAATGGGGTTTTGGGAGAGAAGATAAGTTCAGTTTTAGAACTTATGAGGCTTACTGGTGTGTGAGTAGAAATATAGAGATAGAGAAGTAGAATAAGCAAAGCTTTAGTGGTATGAATTCTCACATCATAAAGGGTCTCTATTTATAGATGATTTGGATGTAATGGGCAGTTCTTAATTCAAAAATATGACTGTTGTAACCATTAACCACTAACATTAAGGCTTAGATTCTATTAAAACGTGGTTTAATGCATATGGGCAGTTTCAAAACTGTCAGATTTTTGCAGTAACCATTTAAATAATTGATTATATCGATATGTAATCGATTATTTCATTCAAAAATTCAATTCTAAGAAAAGCTATAATCGATTAAAATACAGGGTTAATTGATTATTTCAGCATAGATGGTTTATTGAAGACGAAGTGTAATCGATTATGATTTGAGATAATTAATTGAAGCAGAGTGAAGCAGTTTTCTCAGACATGCATGATGCAAATAATCGGGGACCAGTAAAGCATCAACCATTTAATTTAAATGGATCCATCTTCTTTTCTTAGTCCGATTCTTATATGTTGGGTGCCTCTTCCTCTTCCGCAGATTCGGATTAAGATTAATTCGATGAAGTAATCAATTATTCAAGACATGTTAAAATTTGAAAAACAATCTGAGATACATGTAATCGATTATTCCGTTGATGTAATCGATTATTCTAGAGTGAACTTGATTTTTCTGAAACTCGAGTTATGGAATAATCGATTATTTTGTCAACTTAATCGATTACAAACTGCTTTAATTCAATTATAGAAGCCTCAGATGAGCAAATAATTGATTATGCTTTAATGATAATCGATTATATCAGTAAGACTATCACATTTATCAGCCACGAGCAAGTTTTCAGCTAGCAATGGAGTTTATGTCTTTCATGCTTTGATTAAGTTATTCAAATACAAGGTAATAAGCATAGACATGTCAATCAACATATACTAGACTCATCTAATATACCAAGCATGTTTCTTAAAGTGAAAAACCTATCTCTATCTAAGGGTTTGGTAAATATATCAACCAATTGTTTGTTACTTTCAACAAATTCAATCTTAATGTTACCTTTTTGCATATGGTCTCTGATGAAATGGTGTCTGATTTCTATGTGTTTTGTTTTGGAATGCATGATTGGATTTTTGGAGATGTTTATTGCACTTGTATTATCACATAAAAGCGGAATGTGTTGAAGTTCCACACCAAAGTCTTGGAGTTGTTGCTTCAACCATAAGTTTTGAGCACAACAACTTCCAACTCATATATACTCAGCTTCTGCTGCTGTTGATAATGTAAAGTATGGGAACACTTCACACTTAACCAAGAGGGGGGGTGAATTGGTTAGCCTTGGTAATTTAAAATTACTTGATGAATCAAAATCAGAGTTTTTTTGCCCTTTGGATCTTTATCACAAAAAAAATCAAGATTCTTTATCCAAGATCAATCCAAGACTTGCAATGCCTCAAGAAACAATATGTAAAAATAGAATTCACAAAGAGAATTGACAATTATGCAGAAAATGAGAGAACACACAAGATTTATATTGGTTTACCTCAAACACTATGAGGCTACATCCAGTTTCTTCTACTCAACACTAGAGTAGAGTTCCACTATAACAAATATTATCCTTACAAGCAATTACAAGCTTCTCTTTATCAACCCTAAATAAAGTTCAGAAGTCTAAAAACCTATTAGACCCTTAGAAGCAACACCCACAATGAGAACACTACTCATCTGTCTTTAGAGAAACACTATCTCTAATCTTACAAGAAAAAACCCAATTACAATGGAACTTCACATACAAAGATTCAATCAGAATTTTACACCATCAAAAGAGTAAGGAAAGAATTCACCTGATGATCCAAGAATGATATGCATAATGATGAAAATACCAGGTTGAATGCAGAAACGATATGTAGAACAAGTCTTTCCTTAAACTTTGAAATGAATTGACTTGCTTCACTAAATCCTAATGACCCATTCTTGTTTTAATGGAAGCAAGACCTTTAGAACCCAGAAGAAAGCCTTTGTGAATGCTTGGAAAGCTCTTAGAATGCTTAGTGCTCGAAAATTCAATTTCTATTTTGTTCTCTCTATCAGACAAGGCAAAGGTTTTATTTATACTAAAAATAGTAACAGAAATAATCGACTAAATAAGCTCCTGTAATCGATTGTTTATCATTTGTAATCGATTACACACGCTCCCGTAATCGATTAAAGGTGTTCATAGTATGTTCTGAGTTACAAAAACGGGTCATTTAATTGATTATCCCGATGTGTAATCGATTAAGACAAACTTTGCAAAAATCATGTTTGTGAATTGTAATCGATTACAAAACATGGTAATCGATTAAGGCAGACTGCGTGCAAAACATGAAATGAACTAAATAATCGATTACAATAAATGTTAATCGATTAAGACAGACTGATCTCTTTTTCTAAATAGGCAAGTAATCGATTACAGATCAGTGGTAATCGATTAAACCAGTCACTCAATCAGATTTATGTGTATACTATAATGAAATAATCGATTAATACGATGATGTAATCGATTAAATTGTTCTTGATAAATTCCAAAAAGCTTGAAGAACAATATAATCGATTCTTTAAGTAAAATAATCGATTAAACTAGCTTAAGGCCATTTTTCCAAAACACTTAGCTTCTTTTTAAGTTCCAAAACAATTACTTAAAGCCTTTTATGATGTAATGCATAAATGAATATAAATGGTATGCATGCAAGAACTTGGATCAACAGAAAGCTTTTTTTCCTTTTACATTTAATCACAATTTTCATCTTCAAGCCTTCAAGCATGTTGAAAGTCAAAACATTTCCAAGTCTTTACATTGCTTCAATCTTCAAGAGCTCCCCCTCAAATCAACAGATAAAGCTGCACACAATTGCTTTCTACAATGCCAAGAGATTAAAGAGCTTCCCAATAAATGACAAGTACCACTTGTGCTCTTTCTATCCAATTTGCATCCTGCAAAATCAGAGTCAGAAAAACCAATTAAGCTGATAGATGTACCTTTTGGATGCCAAAGTCCCACTTTTGGAATAAACTTTAGATACTTTAAGATCCTCTTTACTGCAGTTAGATGAGATTCTTTAGGATTAGCTTGATATCTAGCACACAAGCAAACACTTAGCATAATATCCGATCTACTTGCTGTAAGATAAAACAATGATCCTATCATTCCTCTATATCTTGACTCATCAACTCTTTTCCCTTTTTCATCTGAATCTAGATAGGTAGAAGTTGCCATTGGTGTTGCTGCAGCTTTGCAATTCTCCATGTCAAACTTCTTTAACATTTCCATGCAGTATTTTAATTGACAAAGGAATGTGCCATTCTTTATTTGCTTGACTTGCAATCCTAGGAAGAATGTGGGTTCTCCCATCATTGACATTTCAAACTCTTTCTGCATACGAGTTGAAAATTCTTTACATAAAGAGTGATTAGTGGAACCAAAGATAATGTCATCTACATAAATTTGTACTAAGAGTATATCTTTGTTTCTTCTTTTGATGAACAAGGATTTATCCACTTCACCTCTTGTGAATGATTGATTAAGCAAGAACTTGCTTAATCTCTCATACCAAGATCTTGGTGCTTGTTTCAAACCATATAAAGTTTTCCTTAATCTATATACATGATTAGGATATTGATGATTTATAAAGCCAGATGGCTAATCAACATAAACCTCTTCATCAATATAACAATTAAGGAATGCGCTTTTCACATCCATTTGAAACAATCTAAAGTTTAACATACATGTATATGCAAGCAATAACCTTATGGCCTCTAATCTAGCAACTGGAGCATAAGTCTCATCATAATCAATGCCTTCCTCTTGGTTGTAACCTTTTGCAACCAATCTAGCTTGTTTCTTATTATGATGCCACTTTCATCTAGCTTGTTTCTAAAAACCCATTTAGTGCCAATAGGTGTATGAGTTGAAGGTCTAGGAACAAGTTCCCAAACATTATTCCTTTTAAATTGGTTTAACTCATCATGCATAACAATCAACCGATGTTCATCAAGTAAGGCTTGTTCAATATTATTAGGTTCAATTTGAGATACAAAAGCCATAGTACAACATAGATTTCTTAGAGAATGTAACACCCCCGTAGGCCTCTGGTGCGTTATCATTAATAATATCAGTTTAGCATCTCATTAACATAAAATATTACTCAGCGGAAGCATAGAATCGTTTTTTCTTGATTCATTATGTATGGAATTATCAACATTATACAGATATTCGTATAAAACACGAATTTATACCATTACTGATCCAGTTTATCATACAAAGTCAAAAGCATATAAATAAATGTCCACAAAATACTCAGGAGGAGAATATACATCATATCATTAATAGTCCTGTATATATATACATCAGTGTTTTCACCACACTGTGGTGATACAAAAGAATAGTTACCCTCACAGAGGGTTTACAAAACTATACAGCCCTTCCTCAGGGTACATAACATAAACCAAACAAAACTGAGCCTTCAAGCTCCTACTTCTGCTTTCAGCTAAGCAGAGATGTCTCTACTCGGGCCTCCTGCCCTGAGACTGCTCTCTTCTGCCTGAAGAGTCACCTGAAATCATAAATCCCCACACGGGGTGAGATACACATCTCAGCAAGTCCAGGGTCCAAGGAGGAATTTCCTCCACCCTGACCCACTATCCACAATACATACATCAAGCGATCACAAATAAGTGGCCCACTGGCCCTCATAACAATATACATTAACATCCAAACTTGGCGGAGCTACCTCAACGCCCAAATTCAATAAACATGGCGGAGCTACCTCAACGCCTCAATCAATACACATGGCGGAGCTATCTCAACGCCTTAATCAACAAGCATGGCGGAGCTACCTCAACGCCCTGGCGGAGTTACCTCAACGCCTTATCTAATGGCCAATAGATCTATCTTAAGCATATCATATCATATTCACCAATGCACATATATATCAGTATGAGGATGCAACAACCAAATGCATGCATCATGAAATGACCAACACTCCCCCGGAGTGTGGTGTGGCACATAGGATAGGAATTCTCCCCAGGGACACTGAACTTACCTAGTCATATATCACTCTGCAATCCAGTCCCTGCTTTGTGGCTTCCGCCACTGACACCTTCAGTGTCAAGCCCTATTCAAGGCATATGTTTATATTAGAACTGATTCGACAGACATTCAGTCACAAAACATTTGTATCAGAAATCCCCTATCCTAGGATTTAATCAAATTCTGCCCACACAAGGCTTTTTCTCAGATCATATAGAATTCATCAAAACTGCCATCAGAGCCATTGAGTCACCACAGACTCAATGAACAATGCATTTCTAAGCCATGGCTCATAACAGCCCATAATTCAATATAGCACTAGAACGGTCTTGCCCTCAACCCAGGCACCATTCCATTAGCCTCTCAGGTTCAACATAGACTCAGTCAAGGCTCATGCATATCAGAAAACAATTAACAAGTGACTATACACCAGTCACCCATGCATTCACAGAGCCACTATTCAAAGTTCACCAATTCAAAAATTGAAAGTTATTCCTTCATCACTAGACAGGTCTAAACAAGTTTCCTAACAGAACTCTGAGCCAATTCTAGCTCCAGACCAACATAATCCACAAAATTCAGAGAAACTCCAAACTCAAAATCAACCGAAGAAACTCAAGTTTCTTACCTCAGTGGTGACCCAAAAGGCTGGAGGACAGCTTTCCCAAGCTCTACAGTCCGTTCTGTGCCTTTGGTCCTTGCCAACACTCAGGATACAGAGGTTTCTCTGAGGGAATGGATTTTGCTCAATCTAAGGAAATGATGAAGGATTCTAGCTTTCTAATCGGTTACAACTAGTTTTTAGGTCACAGGAAGGTATTTAGGCTAGCATGTGAGGTCCTAGGAAGCTTGGTTTCATCGGAAATGGAGGCTGGGGCAAGAAGGAAGAAGAAGAAGAAGTTTTCTTCTTCAAAATCGCGACTCCCTTTAAGTAGTCTGCCTGTCCGAACTCCGGCGCGGACCGCGCCAGATCCAGCGCTACCCGCGCCACCATGGCGATTTATGTGGCGCCACCAGCGCCACTCCCACGCCTCCAGCGTCAACTTCCAGAACCTATGGCGCTACTCGCGCCAGACTTGGCGCTGGCCACGTGGAATTCCAGTGAAATTTGGTTTTCCAGGCCACTACCCGCGCCATCAGCGCAACCCGCTTGAACTGGAAAATATATGGCGCCCCTCGCGCCAAATTCACGCCCTAGGCATGGACTTCCAGTGGGTCTGGCGCCATCAGCGCCACACCGTTAACAGGGTTTTCTACTAAAGGACCCCTGGCGCTACCAGCGCGGGGTCTGGCGCCAGACGCGCCACACTGGTGGTTATCACATTCACCCCTCCTTTTTAGGAATTTTGTCCGCAAAATTCAGAATCATACCTGTTAGCCAACTCGGGATACATCTGTAGCAGCTCCTGCTCTCGCTCCCAAGTTGCTTCCTCAGGTGTTCGTCCTTCCCATTGTACCTTGACTATGGGAATCGTTTTGCTGCGGATCTGCTTCTCCATTTTGTCCAGAATCTTCAAGGGTCGCGTAGGACTTGTCAGATTTTCTCTAATCTGAACCGTGTCAGGCTCTACCACGTGTGAGGGATCAGCTACATACTTTCTCAATTGAGACACGTGGAATACATCATGCAAACCTGACAACTGAGGAGGCAAAGCTAGCCTGTATGCCACTGGTCCTATCCTCTCAAGGATCTGATATGGACCAATGAACCTAAGACTCAGCTTTCTCACACCCAAGGCTTGTCCTACACCTGTCACCGGAGACAGCCTCAGAAACACATGATCACCCTCCTTAAACTATAAGGGTCTGTGCTTTTGATCATAATAACTCCGCTGTTGACTCTGAGCCTTCAGTAGCTTGTCTCTGATCATCTTGATCTGCTCAGAAGTCTCTTGAACCATCTCAGGTCCAAGGAGCTGTCTTTCTCCTACCTCTGTCCAACACACTGGAGTTCTGCACCGTCGGCCATACAAAGCCTCATATGGTGCCATGCCCAAACTTGCATGAAAACTGTTATGTAAGAGAACTCCACCAAAGGTAGATATCTGTCCCAGCTAGTACCTTGCTCCAAGGCACATGCTCTCAGCATATCCTCCAGAGTCTGGATGGTCCTCTCCGTCTGACCATCAGTCTGAGGATGGTAAGTAGTGCTGAGTCTCAGCTGGGTTCCGAAAGCATCCTGAAGAGCACCCCAAAACCTTGAGGTGAACTTCGGATCTCTGTCACTGATGATACTGTCAGGGACTCTATGTAATCTCACAATCTCCCTGACATAAAGCTGAGCCAGCTTCTCTGTGGTGTAGTCAGATCTCACAGGCAAGAAATGAGCAGACTTGGTCAGCCTGTCCACTATCACCCAGATGGAATCACATGCGCTCTGAGTCCTCGGTAAACCCACCACGAAATCCATGGAAATGCTGTCCCATTTCCATTCAGGGATTTCCAAAGGCTGAAGTAAACCAGATGGTCTCTGATGCTCAATCTTTACCTTCTGACACACCAAACACTTTGTCACATGTTCAGCTATGTCTCTCTTCATCCCTGGCCACCAGAAACTCTTCTTCAGGTCATGATACATCTTGATGGCTCCTGGATGAATACTGAATTGGCCTTTATGTGCCTCAGATAGGACGACATCTCTCAATTCACCCTCAGGCACCATAATACGACCTTGGTATCTCACCAAGTCGTGATCTTCCCAGGAGACATCCCGTTGGCCAATCAGGGCCCTCATAGAATTGTCTTGTTGCTGAGCTTCTCGGATTCTCCTGATCAGCTCATTATCTACCTTGGTCCTGCTCAACTCAAGACCATGGGCACCTTCTGTCATTGTCAGGTGCATGTCTCTGAATTACTCTATAAGCTTGCAATCAGAGATCATCAAACATGCAGCAGTCACATTCTTTCTGCTCAAGGCATCAGCAACCACATTAGCCTTGCCTGGATGGTATCTTAGCTCAAAATCATAGTCCTTCAAGAACTTCATCCATCGCCTCTGTCTCATGTTCAACTCTTTCTGGTCAAAGAGGTATCTGAGACTCTTGTGGTCACTAAACACAATCAACTTGGCACCATACAAATAGTGTCTCCATATCTTCAGAGCAAACACCACAGCTGCTAACTCCAAGTCATGAGTAGGATAAGACTCTTCATGAGGTTTCAGCTGCCTGAAAGCATAGGTAACCACCTTCTGATCCTGCATCAACACACATCCAAGCCCCCTCTTGGACGCATCACAAAATACCTCAAAGGTTCCCTCAGGATCAGGAAGAGTCAACACTGGAGCTGTGGTCAATCGCTCTTTCAGCTCCTGGAAACATTGCTCGCACTCATGGGTCCAAACAAAGGGAACCCCTTTCCGTGTGAGTCGAGTCAGAGGTATCACCAGCTGAGAAAACCCCTGAATGAACCTCCTATAATAGCCAGCCAATCCCAGGAAACTCCTGATCTTAGACACGTTTCTCCCAAGATATCACTGCCTCTATCTTGCTGGGATCCACAGATACACCAGCTGCTGAGATCACATGGCCAAGAAACTTTACCTCTGATAACCAGAATTTACACTTGGCCAGCTTAGCATACAACTGCTTATCCCTCAAAATCCGAAGGACTGTCCTGAGATGCTCGGTATGCTCTGTCTCCGTCTTGGAGTAGATCAGAATGTCGTCGATGAACACCACCACAAACTGATCCAAGAAAGGTCTGAATACCCTATTCATATAATCCATGAACACTGCTGGGGCATTCGTCAGACCAAAAGGAATGACCTGATACTCAAAGTGACCATACCTAGACCGGAAGGCTGTCTTAGGTATGGCAGCTGGCTTGATCCGAATCTGATGGTATCCGGATCTCAGGTCTATCTTGGAGAACACTCTGGCTCTCCTCAACTGATCTAACATATCATCTATACGAGGTAGAGGATACTTGTTCTTCACAGTAACCTTATTCAACTGCCTGTAATCCACACACAGTCTCATACTGCCATCCTTCTTCTTCACAAAGATCACCGGTGCTCCCCAAGGCGAGACACTCGATCTGATAAACTGCTTGGACAGCAGGTCCTCCAACTGCACCTTCAGCTCTCTCAACTCCAGAGGAGCCATGCGATAAGGTGCCATAGAAATCGGTCCCACACCAGGAACCAGATCAATGGAGAACTCGATTTCCCTCTCTGGTGGTAGCTGAGTTATCTCCTCAGGAAACACATCCGTGAACTCATTCACCACTGGAATCTAAGACAACTCACCACCTGGCTTATCTTCTGTCACATCCAAGAAGATATAGCCCTGAGCTCCTTCCATGATCGCCTTGCGAGCTTGCAAGACCGATAAGAATGAGGTGGAGCTCGAGCCTGACTCGTCAGAAGGAACTACTACCCTCTTCTGACAACAATCTAGCATCACGCCATACTTGGCCATCCAGTCCATACCTAGAATCATCTCCAGGGTAGGCATCGCTAGACAGAACAGATCTATCACATAGACTCTGCCCTCATACACAAACTGCACGTCCTTGCAACACGTGCTTACCAGACATCTTTCTCTAGATGCAGTGATAACCTCCATCGGAGGGGCAAAACTGAGCTTAGGCAATTTAAGCCTATCAACAACTACATCCTGTATGAAGGAATGTGTAGCTCCAGAATCAAACAGAACTCTAACATCATAATCATCGATCAGAACTGTACCTCTGATCAGGTCTGGAGCTCTGGCTGCTTCCCCGGCATCTACTGTATACACCCGACCTGCTGTGGGTGCTAGCATCTCTGCTGGAGCAGCCTGTGCCCGACTCTCTGTCTGAGGGCACTCTCTGGATATGTGGCCTGGCTTGCCACATCGGAAACAAATAATCTGGCCTGAAGAACAGGCTCCTATATGCTCCTTCCCACAAGCTGGGCACTTGGGGACTGGTCTCTTCCTGGCTGAGCTCCACTTGAATCTATCAGAGGAAGCAGAAACTCTTAGCATCTTGCCCTTACCCTTACCGGGTGGGCCAGAACCACTAGGCCTTCTCCCCTCCTGTATGACTGGGGGAGTAGGCTGTCCGCCCTTCTGTCTCTACAGGATACCCTCCACTTGGCGACTCTGTCTCACCAGGGTATCCATATCACGTGACCCACTGCCGGCCACCACCACCTGAATATCATCTCTAAGTCCCCTCAGGAACTTAGCTGCCAGGATGTTTGCTTCAGGTAAAGGTCTCCTAAAGTGTGCATATTTGGCCAGCTCATGAAACTGGGCCAAATACTCGTCCACTGTCAAAGTCCCCTGGACGAGACTATCAAACTCCGCCTGCTTCTGCTCCCGGGCATCTCTGGGGAAATATCTGTCCAGGAAGCAGGCCTCGAACAACTGCCAGGTAATTACCTCTCCCCGGCCTCTCAGAAGCTGTACAGTGGTCTTCCACCACTCATGGGTGTCGCTCTGAAGCATATAGGTTGCATATAGCAATCTCTGGTGATCGGGGCACTCCATCACCTCAAAAATCTTCTCTAAAGCCTGCAGCCACCTTGCTGCAGCCACTGGCTCATAGCCCCCTGAGAACACTGGAGGGTCATGCTTTCAAGTAGTAAGCAGCATCTTTCCTCTGGCTGCTACATCACTGTCAACCTCCATCTGGGACATTTGGTCCCCTTGCTGGTGACTAGCCTCGCCATCGTGAGTAGAAGGTGTAGAGGATACTCTGTCATCCCTCCTGAGGTTCTTCACCTCCTCTAACAGATCCTGATTAGCCTTCATCAAGGCTTCATTCACCTCTCTGGTTGCAGCCATCTCTCGCTGCATTTCCTCCTGAGTTTGTCTTTTTGCAGCTAGCTCTTGCTGCATGGCGGCTAGTCCAGTCGCGACTGAATCAGATTGGGCACTGGTAGCCCCACTAGTGCTTCTAGGTCTCACCATCGCACTACACATGTACATCACACAGTGAGTTGATCAGGCCCACAGTTAATGTACCCTCATGCAATGCTCATGTCAAACAACCACAGACAAGCGCCAAACAGTTCCATACATAATGTTCTTATCAAGAAACCGCTCTGATACCATTAAATGTAACACCCCCTTAGGCCTCCGGTGCGTTATCATTAATAATATCAGTTTAGCGTCTCATTAACATAAAATATTACTCAGCGGAAGCATAGAATCGTTTTTCTTGATTCATTATGTATGGAATTATCAACATTATACAAATATTCGCATAAAACACGAATCTATACCATTACTGATCCAGTTTCTCATACAAAGTCAAAAGCATATAAATAAATGTCCACAAAATACTCAGGAGGAGAATATACATCATATCATTAACAGTCCTGTATATACATATACATCAGTGTTTTCACCACACTGTGGTGATACAAAAGAATAGTTACCCTCACAGAGGGTTTACAAAACTATACAGCCCTTCCTC
>PYAF01001296.1:14822-33413 GCA_007407185.1 Glycine tomentella | reverse complement strand
TATGGTGTGCAAGCTTGGTTTTTCATGGAAATACATAAGATTCAAACATAAACAATACTTCAATTATATTTACCATAAACTTCCCTATACGTACCTTGTTCTTCCTTCTTAAAAGCTTGACTATCTTTCTTTTAAATGCTCCTAATCTCCACGTGAAGTATCAAGGTAGCAAGGCTTAGGTTTTGCTTTTATTTTTCTTGAAAGTGAAAGATGCAAAGGATGTAGCATGAAAGGAAAGGATGAAAGAAAGGAGATTTGCACATTCACTCCCTTAAACAAGCTTGAAATTTTCAGTCCATTTAAACCTATTTATAGAATGGATGAATTGCTTTGCCATGAAAATATCCCTTAGGTCATTATGACCTTGCTTTCCAAATGGACCAATGGCAAGGTTTCTAGCTTTTCCACCAACCAAGTGTCCACTTTCTTGAATTTTCTCAAGCCTTCCCTAATCCTCTTGATTGTGCACGTGGATTTTCTCAGCTTGGAGAGCAATCTTCACCAATTTCCTTCTTCTTTACGTGGTATAGCTAGGTGTTTTGTGCTTTTCTTCATTCTTGAATTTTTCCCAAAACCCATTTTAGTAAAATAGTGGTTCTGGATTCGTTAACCGTTGGATTTCCTTAAAATTTTAAAGGCACACTCCTATCTCGCATATATAAATTTTTACCGTTGGGATTTTTGAAATAATTCCTATAACTATCCACGTGTTTGCCAAAGAAGACACGATAAGATTTTTGCTTTTTAAGAAAAATCTACTTAAACTAAATTCAAGAAGCCTTTTCTTAATCTCCTTCCAAGTGTACCTTTGAGTTGGCAAAATCATGAAGCTTCACCATTATTTTCCAGGCTTCACATAAATGTTAGAGGAAAAATCTACATCATGTGCCTTACAAGTATCCTAACACTTGTATTCATCACATGGCTTACTTTTACAAGTGGCTTTCATGAATATTTTCCTCCTTTCTACATGGTTCTATATGTGCTCTTCACACCTAGGAATGGGAACATAAGTTTTTCTTCCTTTTATACCATTGGATGCTTAAGAAAAACCTGATTCCACTTATGGTTTTTTGTCACAAACTATTTTGATAATCTGTTATCTAAGAGTATTCTGTATTTCCATCATAAAAATATCTATTCAAAATATCTAAGGGTGTTCTTGTCCTTTCCAAAATATTCAAGGGCGTTTATATAAGTTTCTATTCTAAAATATCTAGGGGCAATTTTGTAATTTTCAAAATATTCAGGGGCATTTTCGTCATTTTGACCTCAAGGATATTTTTGTCATTTCTAATTTACGAAAAGGGTAATATGGTCATTTCTCTTTAAATATTTCCGTAATATCTCCAATTAATATTTCACTCTAATCTTTCAAATATAGAGCATTAAATCCTAATATGTGCATTAATAATTATGCAAGAATAATTCATATAATGCTTTGACTATAGTTATGGAAATTTTGGGGTGTTACACTTTCGAATTAACCCACTAAATTTAAAGCATAAAAGATTCAAATTTGAATTAGGTGGAAGTTGGGTAGTTACAATTTCCAAGAAAATCTTGCAGATTCTGCAGTAACTCCATGAATAATCGATTATATGCTTATGTATTTGATTAATTCGTAAGAAAAATCAGTTTCTGTAGAAGCTGTAATCGATTAATTCATCAAGTAATCAATTATTTTAGTGAAATTCAGTTAAAGAAGATGAAGTGTAATGGATTATTTATCTTATTTAATCGATTATTACAGTGAGATTTAATATGTAAACTGAAATTTAAGCTTGTGTAATCGATTAATTCGAGGCGTAATCGATTATTCCAGATAGATTTGGATTTTGAAACAATTTTGAAAGCAACATAATCGATTATTTCTCTCATGTAATCGATTATTACAGGGAGAATCCGAGTTGCAAACAATTTCTTAATCAATTTAATTGATTACCATTCACCGTAATCGATTATTCCAGTGAATTGAATTTTTTGTAAAAGGATGCTTAGGCAGTGTAATCGATTAATCCGATGGTTTAATTGATTATTCCAGAGAAAATCATTTACTGGAATTTATTTTCTATGAAGAATAATCGATTATACTAGTTGTGTAATCGATTACATAAGCATGAATTTCATTCTCAGTAGTTTTTTTTAAGTCCATTTAAACTATTAATATGTGCTTTAATTGATTATTCTAGTGGAAATATCATAATGAACAGAATTTATGCAGCACAATTTCAAATTTTTTTAAGCACAAGTGATGATTGATCAAGTAAGATTCTATTTCAAATAGATAAGCACATAGCAAGTATGCTAGAAAATTTAGATTCATCAAGGATACCTAGCATGTTTCTAAGAGTATAGAATCTATCTCTAGCCAAAGGTTTAGTGAATATATCAGCCAATTGATTGTAAGTATCAATGAAGTCAATTTTGATGTTACCTTTTTGGATGTGATCTCTAAGGAAATGATGTCTTTTCTCAATGTGTTTGGTCCTTGAGTGCATTATTGGATTTTTGGAAATGTTGATAGCACTTGTGGTTGTCACGTAGGAGAGGTATTGCTTTTAATTCTACACCAAAATCTTGCAATTGTTGCTTTAGCCAAAGGTTTTGAGCACAACAACTTCCAACAGAAATGTACTCAGCTTCAATTGTTGATAAAGCAACATAAGATTGTTTCTTGCAATGCCATGATATCAGTGAACTTCCTAGTAGATGACAAGTTCCACTAGTGATCTTCTATCCAATTTGCACCCTGCAAAGTCATAATCAGAATAACCAACTAAATTAAGTGATGCACTTTTAGGATACAAAGACCAACTTTTGGTGTTGATTTGAGATATTTGAGGATTCTTTTGACTGCAGTGAGGTGTGATTCTTTAGGATTTGCTTGATATCTTGAACACAAACACACACTCAACATAATATCTGGTCTACTAGCTGTCAAATACAGCAAAGATCCAATCGTTCCTCTAAATTTTGACTCATCAACCTTTTTTCCTTTTTTCATTTGAATCAAGATAGGTTGATGTTGCCATTGGAGTTGCAACATCCTTGCTTTTCTCCATTTCAAACTTTTTGATCACTTCAAGGCAATACATGGTTTGATTTAGAAATGTTCCATCCTTCATTTGCTTCACTTGAAGTCCAAGAAAGAATGTTAATTCTCCCATCATTGACATTTCAAACTCATTCTGCATAGAGATAGAAAATTCTTTGCACAACGATTGATTAGTTGAACCAAAAATTATATCATCAACATATATTTGAACCAATAAAATATCATTGCTTTGCCTTTTAATGAACAAGGGTTTATCAACATGCCATCTTGTGAAAGATTGTTCAAACAGAAATTTGTTTAATATCTCATACTAAGATCTTGGAGTTTATTTTAAACCATAAAGAGCTTTCTTAAGTTTAAAAACATGGTTTGGATGTTTAAGATTAGCAAAACTAGGAGGTTGCTCTACATATATTTCCTCCTCAATATATCCATTTAAGAAAGCACTTTTAACATTCATTTGAAAAAGTTTAAAATTCATTGAACATGCATATGCAAGTAGTAACCTAATGGCTTTTATAACGCCTCAAATTTTCACTTTATGTTGTATTAATTTTTAATGAAAATACTTTTTCTTTTGTAAATAAAATAGCAAACTAAGGTTTACTAATGACTGATTTCAAGAAGTTTCATCACTAATTAATATTTAAAGGTTCGGTGTAATATAAAATACAATACAGTCCAATATTTGTTCTATTACACATTACAAACTACTCAAATATTTCATCATAACAAAACATCTTCAATCAAACATCTTCAATAAAGTCCTCCATCAAAACAGCCTGTCAATCCTTCTTTACTGTTTATCTGCTCACCCAAACCTAATCGGGGTCATAGCAGGTGTCAACCATAGACACAAAAATACAGGATAAGTTTATGATAAACATAATTTAAGCAAATAAAAGATATTCATATTCAAATGACAACATCCTTAAAGATGCATGATTCTTTTAGACTCTTATTAATTGGTACCAATAGTCAAGATAGCCCCATCCCTGTGGCACAGAACTGAAACAATCAGTCAGGGTCTCACAGTGTTACAACAGGATTCTCACCCACACTTCATGTGATCATCATGGGTGGCGTGATTTCCCCACTGCCAAGTCACCCCCTAGCTCAGACCTCTCTTATCTGAACGCTCGAATTTAGTTTTTGCAGCTATCTGACACACCTCCTCTTTGAGGCAACTCTTATACCTCCTTTCTGAGGTAACTCTTATATACACCTCCTATGTAAGGCAACTCTTAAGTATATGAGGCATATGAAACTGATTCACTTATTTCATAACTCTTTTCATCAACTCATATTTATTTTCAACATCAATTCTTTAATTACTGTCTCATATATATTTTACTCAGAAATTCAACATAAAGTATAAAACTCAACTTTATATTCATGTACAAAATCTCAGCATATCATTCAAGTACAGAGATTTATAGAAACACTCAACAACACATGGAATTTAAAGAAATTCATAAAAACTTTTAGCAACACATGACCTTCATAGAGATTCATGGAAACACTCAACAACACATGAACATTCAAACACTTATTCAAACACAAACAACACTTAAACTATCTTTATCATAAAGCTTCCCTATACATACGTTATAATCTCCTAGAAAGCTTGTTTTTCTCTTCCTACTTGGCTAACTTCTTCCACGTGATTTCTCTAAAAGGTGAGGTCTCTTCTACTTTGTTTTAGGCTTTGAAAAAGAGAGAATGAAAGTGAAATGAAAGGTATATGAGAGAAGTAGTTCACGTGTGACTCTTGTAGAAGGGTAGCTTGAAAATGACTACCATTTTGGACCCCCTTGCCTTTATATGGTGGTTGGAAATTAATAAAATATTCAAGGACATTTTTTCCCTTTCTAACTAATTATCCTTATTTAGTTTCATCTTAACTTAGTTTCCCTTCATTCCATTAGATTTTAACTAAATTTATCCTTTTCTTTTAGATTCCAACTAAGTTCATTATGATTCCTTTACTTTATAAAAAAATCTTCTAGGTTCATTATATGTCATACAAGTGTCCTACCATTTGTTTTTATCTTATGGCTTGCCTTTACAAGTGTCCAAATTCATGAATCTTCCTCCTTATCCCTTGGTTTTCACATGGACTTATGCCTAGGCCAAGGAAATTTTTATTTTGCTTTCATTTATACATATATCATTTTGAAAATGAAGAAAATTAATCTAATTTTTATTTTTACCTTATACATGGCATTTTCTAAGAGGAAGTCAAGTTCAATTTGAATTCTTCTACCTAAAGATAATGTTGAATAATGTAATTCTAAAGTTTTTCAAAGACTTACTTCAATTACAATATAATTTTCCCATAAATAGTCTATACAGAATGTTATATAGACTTTACATATAAAGCTGCTTTTTATTTTAATCCGGACTGTCCCATACTACTTTTGACCATCAAAATTACTAAACCATTTTATTAAATAAGTCAATGCATCCTATAATTAAGAGAAAATTCCATGGATCTTGTCTATCATTTTTCCATATTTTTCTGAAGTTTGAATTCTTCTAAATAAAGTTTCAAAGTTATTATCTTATGAAATTCATAGAAATTCTATTCTAGGTTTTTCTATCACAAAATATTTTGATAATCTGTCGTCTAAGAGTATTATGTAATTTCATCAGGTTTTCACAAAATTTCTAAGAGTGTCTCAGACAATTTTAATATCAAGGGTATTGTGGTAATTTCCAAAGTATCCAAGGGTATTTATGTAATATTTACCCCAAGGACATTTTTGTAATTTTTGTTTAAAAGTAAGGGTAATATGGTCATTTCTCTTCAAACATTTTTATAATATCATTAATCAATATTTTACCCAAATAATTTAAATATAGACTAATCAAATTTCATATAACCTAACATTCATATTAACAATTGCACAAGAGTAATTCATACAACATCTAATTTAAAATATCGGGGTGTTAGAATTCTCCCCCTCTACAAAAGAATTTCGTCCTCGAAATTTACCTGATTCAAAAAGGGTCGGATAGCTCTTTCGCATATCACTTTCCAGTTCCCAAGTAGCATCACCATTTGCACTGTTTCCCCAGATTACCTTTACTAAAGGAATTTCTTTTTCTCTTAGAGATTTGATCCTTCTATCCTCAATTCTCACCGGTAATGTTTCATAAGTTAACTTATCCTTTATTGGTACTTCATCTAACTCAGTCACATATGAAGGATCATGAATATATTTACGTAATTGAGATACGTGAAAAACATCATGAAGATTTGAAAGCTTTGGGGGTAAGGCAATTTGGTAAGCTACTGGTCTGACTCTTTTAATGATCTGGAAAGGTTCGACAAAACGTTGTGTAAGCTTTCAGGATTTCAGAGCTCTCCCAACTCCAGTCCAAGGATTTACTAATAAGAATACATGATCTCCCACAGCAAATTCTAAATCTTTTCTTCTCTGATCATGATAACTATTTTGCCTGCTTTGAGCAGCTTTCATCTTTTCTTGAATTAATCTAACTTTGTCTGTAGTCTGCTGTATAATTTCTGGACCTATAATTAAATTTTCTTCTGACTCCATCCAACATAGAGGAGTTCTGCACTTTCTATCATACAAAGCGTCATATGGTGCCATACCAATAGAGGAATGAAAACTATTGTTGTATGTAAATTCTATCAGAGGCAGAAAATCTCCCCAATTTCCTTTGTGTTCTAAAACACAAGCTCTCAACAAGTCTTCTAAAGACTGAATGATTCGTTCAGTTTTTCCATCAGTTTGTGGATGGTAAGGTGAACTTAGTTTCAGTTTAGTTCCCAGAGCCTTATGTAGACTTTCCCAAAATCTGGATGTAAATCTTGGATCTCTATCAGACACAATACTAGAAAGAACTCCTTGTAATTTTACAATCTCACTTATGTACAAACTTGTCAGCTTTTATAAAGAATATCTAATGTTAATGGGAATGAAATGAGCAGATTTAGTTAACCGGTCTACTACAACCCATATGGAGTCAAAACCTTTAGGACTCTTAGGTAAAGCGGTAGCAAAATCCATGGATATGCTATCCCATTTCCATTGAGGTATCTCTAGAGACTGTAACATGCCAGAAGGTTTCTGATGTTCTATCTTAGATTTCTGACAAACTAAACAAGAATACATATATTCACTTATTTCCTTTTTCATCTTTGGCCACCAGAATAAAATTTTTAAATCTTGATACATTTTAGTGGCTCCTAGATGAATACTTAATTTACTTTTATGTCCTTCTTCTAAGATTATTCTTTTAAGTTTAGGTTCATTAGGCATACAAATTCTCCCTTGTAATCTCAATATACCATCTGGTCCAATTTTAAATTCACTATGCCCTCCATTGGATATATTTTCTAGTATGGTTCTTAGGAAAGGATCATATTTTTGTTTACTTCCTATTTCCTTCAGAAACTCATTAGCAACTTGCAAAGCTCCCAACTTTACGCTTACTGGAGTAGTTTCACACAGTAATCTAAGATCTCTAAATTGTTTTAACAAATCCATTTCCCTAATCATTAGTGCAGATATCATCAAAGATTTTCGACTTAAAGCATCTGCCACCATATTGGCTTTTCCAGGATGATAATTAAGTTCAAAGTCATAGTGTTTCAAAAATTTCATCCATCTCCTTTGTCTCATATTTAATTCGTTTTGACTAAACAAATATTTCAAACTCCTATGATCACTAAAAACCTCAAAATGTGAGCCATATAGATAATGTCTCCAAATTTTCAACACAAACACCATAGCTGCTAATTCTAAATCATGAGTGGGGTAATTTCATTCATGGGTTTTCAATTGCCTAGATGCATAGGCCACCACCTTTCCATACTGCATTAAAACTCCTCCTAAACCCATTTTAGATGCATCACAGTAAGACTAACACAGGTGCTGTAGTCAACTTATTCTTGAGAGTTTGAAAGCTTTCCTCACACTGTGTATTCCATACAAAAGCTTGACCTTTCCTAGTCAATATGGTCAAAGGTAAAGCTATTCTAGAAAAATCCTTAATAAATCTTCTGTAATCCCTGCTAATCCTAAGAAACTTATGATTTCTGTAACCGACTTAGGTCATTCCCATTCATGTACAGCTTTCACTTTAGAAGGATCCCCTGAAATTCCCCTTCTAGATATGTTATGACCTAAGAAATTTACTTTTTCTAACCAAAAGTCACACTTAGACATCTTAACATAAAGTTGCCGATTTTTTAAAGTTTGCAAAACAATCTTCAAATGTTCGGCATGCTCTTCTCTAGTTTTAGATTATACTAAGATATCATCAATGAATACCACTAAAAATTTGTCAAGATAAGGATGAAAAATTCTATTTATGTAATCCATAAATACAGCCGGAGCATTGGTCACACCAAAAGGCATAACTAGATACTCGTAGTGACCATAACGGGTACTAAAAACAGTTTTGGGAATATCTTCAGATTTTACTCGGATCTGATGATATCCTGATCTAAGATCAATTTTGCTAAAAACACAGGCTCCCACCAATTGATGCATAAGATCATCTATCCTAGGCTAAGGATATTTATTCTTAATTGTCACTTTATTTAGCTGACGATAGTCCACACACATTCTCATGGAACCATCTTTCGTTTTTACTAATAACACTGGAGCTCCCCAAGGTGATACACTTGGTCTCACAAATTGCTTACTCAACAATTCTTCTATTTGCTTTTTCACCTCAGCTAATTCTACAGGAGACATTCTATAGGGTGCTATAGAAATAGGTCCAGTTCCAAGAATCAAATTTATAGAAAATTTGACTTCCCTTTCAGGAGGTAGACTACTTACCTCTTGGAACACTTCAGGAAATTCTTTTACTACAGGAAAATCTTTTTCATCAGATTCAGCTTTAGATTCAGAGTGGGATATGATCATGTATATTTGAGCATCATTCTTTTTAATCGTCCTAAAGACTTTGCTAGGAGAAACAATCTGTACATCCTTACTCACTTGAGGACTTCCAAAGGTTATGGTTTTATCAAAACAATTTAACAATACATGATTGGATGATAACCAGTCGATACCAAGTATAACATCAATTTGTTGCAAAGGTAAACAGATCAAGTTAACAAAAAATGTTTTGTCATCAATTTCTACTAGGCAATTTAGAAAAATCTCAGATGTGACAACTGATTCACTAGTTGGAGTGGTTACTATTAAGTTTAGATTTAAAGGAGACACAGAAAGGTTTAAATTATGGACACATGTATATGATATGAAAGAAGGAGTAGCTCCTAAGTCAAATAATACGTTTAAAGGAATTTTACTTATGAAACACTTACCTTGTATCAGATCTTTAGATTTAAAAGTCTCAGCCCCACTAAGAGTAAATACTCTTCCTGTAGCTTTTGGTTTTTCTGGGGGAAGGCTTTGGCTCCCTTCTTCCTACTTTCTTTTATTCAGAGGACAATTTGTTGAAATATTCCCTATTTTGTTGCACACAAAACACAGAGGATCTGCATCTGAACATGTGGAAGCAATATGTCCAGGTTTTCCGCATTTGAAGCATCTTACAGGAAAAGATGAAGGAGCTTTATTGAGTAGGTTTCTAGGATTGGGAATATTTAGACGTTTATTATGATAAGGCGTTCCTTGGTTTTGATGATTCCTCATTTTGTTTCTAATAGGTCCAATATTCTTATAATGAGATGCTCTAGCCCGAGAATCTTCATCATAAATTCTGCACATGTTTACTAGTTGAGGGAATTGACGCACACCTTGGTAATTCACAGCTTGCTTAATCTCAGGCCTCAATCCATTTAAGAACTTAACACACTTTGAACTTTCACCTTACATACCTTGATAATGAGGAAAATACCTAACTAGCTCTTCAAATGTAACAGCATATTCTCCCACAGTCATGTTTCCTTGTTTAAGTTCTAAAAATTCCATTTCTTTTTTATTTCTAATATCCTCAGGAAATTACTTTTCCAGAAATACCTTCTTAAAGATTTCCCAGGTCACAACTTGACCTTCAGCCTCTAAGCATTGGCGAGTGTTTTCCCACCAGTACTCAGCTTCTTCTACTAAAGTGTGGGTGCCGAAAACAACCTTCCACTCCTCCGGACATGCCATGACTCGGAAGATTTTCTCAATCTCTCTTATCCAATTCTGAGCACCATCAGGGTTGTACCCTCCCTTGTAAGTAGGGGGATTGTTTCGCTAAAAATGGTCTAACCCTTGATACTCAGTAGCTCCCATAGCTCCTCCTCTATTTTGATTCCCCAGGGCCTGAGCTAAGGCTTGGAGAGCATTAGCTATAGCACGATCGTTTCTTCCAGCCATTTCTTTTTACTAAAGCATCGTAATTTTAAGTTAATGGGTGAGAAATAAATAAAAACACATTTACAGACATTTTATATTAAATACTAATATATATATATACATATATATAAAAAGTTACAAGATTTTTATATTACTTCTACAACTACACCTTAGAAAGTTATTTCTAGATATTTTACACATCATTTTTATAACTCACAACTACTCCTAACTACTACTAGGGGTTATTTTCACATATTTCACACATCATCTTCTACTCCTACTACTACATTATTTCATTTATTCTTTAGAAGTTCTGTCCGACTTCTTCTATATTATAATATTGTTGTACACGATGTGCTGGAGTATTTATTGGCTTTTCTATTCCATAATAGATATAATAATCTGTTTGGAAAAAGACTCTTCTATCAGTGGTCCATGGTATAATCAAAATCTCATGTTCCTCTTTGGTGATAGGCGGTTGGTCAGAATTAGCTCTGTATATCTTTGTAGTGAAAAACGTTGTAGTTCTATTTTCCTCCGATGTTTCCTCTCGAAATTGATGATCAATCATAAAGAAAGTTTTATTCACAGGATTCATTTTTCCTGAACAGTCACCACAAATTAGTACTATAAAATTCTTATTTCTATATTCCAGAAAACATTTCATAAAACACAGTTCACAAGTCATAACAAAATACAGAAAACATATAACACGAAATATTTTGCAGAGAAGCACAGCAAACACATAACATGCAGTCCTAAGAAACAGACATGCTCTGATACCACTATCATAACGCCTCAAATTTCCACTTTATGTTGTATTAATTTTTAATGAAAATACTTTTTCTTTTGTAAATAAAATAGTAAACTAAGGTTTACTAATGACCGATTTCAAAAAGTTTCGTCACTAATTAATATTTAAAGGTTCGGTGTAATATAAAATACAATACAGTCCAATATTTGTTCTATTACACATTACAAACTACTCAAATATTTCATCATAACAAAACATTTTCAATCAAACATCCTCAATAAAGTCTCCATCAAAACAGCCTGCCAATCCTGCTTTACTGTTCATCTGCTCACCCAAACCAAATCGGGGTCATAGCAGGTGTCAACCACAAACACAAAAATACAGGGTAAGTTTATGATAAACATAATTTAAGCAAATAAAACATATTCATATGAAAATGACAACATCCTTAAAGATGTATGATTCTTTTAGACTCTTATTAATTGGTACCAATAGTCAAGATAGCCCTATCCTTGTGGCACAGAACTGAAACAATCAATCAGGGTCTCACAGTGTTGCAACAGGATTCTCACCCACACTTCATGTGATCATCATGGGTGGCGTGATTTCCCCACTACCAAGTCAACCCCAGCTCAAACTTCTCTTATCTGAACGCTCGAACTCAGTTCCTGTAGCTATCTGACACACCTCCTCTTTGAGGCAACTCTTATACCTCCTTTCTGAGGTAACTCTTACATACACCTCCTCTGTGAGAGAACTCTATGCATATGAGACATATGAAACTGATTCACTTATTTCATAACTCTTTTCATCAACTCATTTATTTTCAACATTAGTTCTTCAATTACTGTCTCATATATATTTTACTCAGAAATTCAACATAAAGTATAGAACTCAACTTTATATTCATGTACAGAATCTCAACATATCATTCAAGTACAGAGATTTATAGAAACACTCAGCAACACATGGAATTTAAAGAAATTCATAAAAACTTTTAGCAACACATGAACTTCATAGAGATTCATGGAAACACTCAACAACACATGAACATTCGAACACTTATTCAAACACAAACAACACTTAAACTATCTTTATCATAAAGCTTCCCTATACATACGTTATAATCTCCTAGAAAGCTTGTTTTTCTCTTCCTACTTGGCTAACTTCTTCCACGTGATTTCTCTAAAAGGTGGGGTCTCTTCTACTTTGTTTTAGGCTTTGAAAAAGAGAGAATGAAAGTGAAATGAAAGGTATATGCGAGAGGTAGTTCACGTGTGACTCTTGTAGAAGGGTAGCTTGAAAATGACTACCATTTTTTGGACCCCCCCTTGCCTTTATATAGTGGTTGGAAATTAATAAAATATTCAAGGACATTTTTGCCCTTTCTAACTAATTATCCTTATTTAGTTTCATCTTAACTTAGTTTCCCTTCATTCCATTAGATTTTAACTAAATTTATCCTTATTCTTTTAGATTCCAACTAAGTTCATTATGATTCCTTTACTTTATAAAAAAATCTTCTAGGTTTATTATATGTCATACAAGTGTCCTACCACTTGTTTTTATCTTATGGCTTTCCTTTACAAGTGTCCAAATTCATGAATCTTCCTCTTTATCCCTTGGTTTTCACGTGGACTTATGCCTAGGCCAAGGAAATTTTTATTTTGCTTTCATTTATACATATATCATTTTGAAAATGAAGAAAATTAATCTAATTTTTATTTTTACCTTATTCATGGGATTTTCTAAGAGGAAGTCAAGTTCAATTTGAATTCTTCTACCTAAAGATAATATTGAATAATGTAATTCTAAAGTTTTTCAGAGACTTACTTAAATTACAATATAATTTGCCCATAAATAGTCTATACAGAGTGTTATATAGACTTTACATATAAAGCTGCTTTTTTATTTTCCTCATAGTCAATGCCTTCCTCTTGGTTGTAACCTTTCGCAACCAATATAACTTTGTTTCTGACTATGATTTCACTCTCATCAAGTTTGTTTCTAAAAACCTATTTAGTGCCAATAGGCTTGAGAGAAGGAGGTCTTGGAACAAGTTCCCAAACTTCATTTCTATTGAATTGATTCAATCCATCATGCATGGCATGCATCCAGTGTTCATCAATTAAGGCTTGATCAATATTCTTAGGTTCTATTTGTGAAACAAAAGCCATATTACAGCAGAGATTTCTTAATGATGATATAGTAGATACTCCATTTAAAACTTCACCAATTATATTGTCAAGGGAGAGATCTCTTGTAGTTCTCCAATCTTTTGGCTCTTGGACAGATGTTGATTGTTTTGTTTCAACAATTGGTTCTTCCTTTTCTTTATTCATTGAGCCGTTTAGTTAAATAAACTCCTCCAAAGGTTCTGCATCAATATCACACTTTTTTCCTCTTTAGAAAGATTAGATTCATCACAAATAACATGAACTGATTCTTACATGCATAAGGTTCTTTTATTGAAAACTCTATATGCTTTGCTATGTAATGAATATCCAAGGAAAATGGCTTCATCATCTTTAGCATCAAATTTTCCAAGTGATTCTTTACCATTATTTAACACAAAACACTTACAGCCAAATGCTCTCAAATGAGAAATGTTTGATTTTCTACCTTTGTATAGTTCATAAAAAGTTTTCTTCAAAATAGGCCTTATTAGTAGTATATTCAAAGTGTAGCAAACTGTACTTACAACATCATCCCAAAAATATTTAGGCAAATTTGTCTCATTAAAAAGAGTTCTTGCACCTTCTTCAAGGGATCTATTTTTCCTCTCCATAACACCATTTTGTTAAGGTGTTCTTGGAGCTGAAAAATTGTGGTTAATTTCATTTTCTTCACAGAATTTTTCAAAATGCTGATTTTGGAATTCTCCTCCATGATCACATCTTATTGAGATAATTTTGCTTCCCTTTTCATTTTGAGCAAGTTTGGCCAATTTTCTAAAAGCATTGAAAGCATCACTCTTGGATTTCAAAAATAAAGTCCATGTGAATCTAGAGTAATCATCAACAATGACAAGCCCATAGTAATTACCTCCTAAACTCATAGTTCTAGAAGGACCAAACAAATCTATGTGAAGTAATTCAAGGGGTCTTGAAGTGGAAACAACATTTTTACTTTAAAAAGAATTTTTTGTTTGTTTCCCCTTTTGACAAGCATCACATAATTTGTCCTTTTCAAATTTGAGTTTGGGTAAGCCAATCACTAAATCTTTTTTAATTAGATTGTTCATATGATGCATGTTAATGTGACTTGGCCTTTTATGCCATAGCTAAGATTCATCAATTTTACTTATTAAGCAAGAAGTGTTGTGAAAGAATGCATGATCTATGGAGAGTAAATAGATATTACCTTTGCTTTTACCTATATGAATCACCTCACCATTTTGCCCATCACATATCATGCAGCAATTGTCATTAAATGACACTTTGAACCCTTTATCACAAAGTTGGCTTATACATAGGAGATTGTACTTTAAACCTTCCACATAAAGAACATTTCTGATTTTGGTTTTAAAGCTGTCTCCTATATTTCCTTCTCCTATTATCTTCCCTTTGTTGTTGTCTCCATAGTTGACAAATCCACCATATTTAAGTGTCAAATTTGTGAGCATTGGTATGTCACCGGTCATATGTCTAGAGCATCCATTATCAAGATACCATAATGATGATCTTGCTCTTAGCATACCTGCAAAATTCAAATCAATTTTCAAAGGAAGGTACCCAATTAAGGTTGGGTCCATAGGGGTTAGCTATTTTCTTCTTCTTTTGCACCCAAATACATTCTCCATTAGGCACATAGAATCTCCTAACATAGCATTTATTAGATGCATGTCCTTTCATCATACAATAGTTGCATGTTATAGATTTTAAGGAATTCCTTAAGTAAGCATTTTGATTGATCTTTGAATCATAAAAATTCTTTTGATTTTTCTGTTTTGGTGGTACAAATATAGTTTTGCCAAAAGACTTTGAGCATTGTTTGTAACCCAAACCAGAAGTATCTCCAGCTTATTTCTGCACACTTATCATTTCAGCTAAGCTGCATCTACCTTTGTAAAGCTTTCTTAAAAGATCAATCAAATCACTATTCTTAGATAAGAGTAACATGTATTTTTCTCCTTGACTTCTTTTATAATCATCAAAATCCTTTTGCAACATATTGTATTTGTCAACATTAGATGAAGAAGAAGCACATACACATCCATTCATTTTGTAACTTGAAACAAGTTTTTCATTTTCTTCTTTCAATTTACAAATTTCAGTTTGCAATTCTGTAATTTTTGTAACATGCCACCTAAGATTTCCTTTTAGCTTATTATTGGATTTTGCAAGCTTTTGGGCCTCTTCATGCATTTCTTGAAAAGCATCAATAACTTGATCAAGTTCAAAACTTACCTCAGTTCCAGCAATTGAGAGATCATCATCTTCATTAATTGTGGAAGTGCGACACACATTTGTTTCTTGAAAGATAGGGCCTTGAAACCCGAAGGCATGTGACAAAAACAAAATTTTTCAATCGGAAACACATATACTACACAAGAACACTTCTTGAAGGCTACCAACAAACACCAGAGGAAGCAGGCTAGGCACACCAATGGAGAGGAAGAAGGTTAGGTTTTAAAGTGTTTTTACTTATCTAAGAGGCTCACCAATAGATGATATTGGTGACTGAATTTTCAGCCAAAACTCACACAAAGGGGCACGTGAAAATAGAGAAAAGTAGATAGGGTTTTTCCTCTAAAAACTATTAGAGAACTATGATCACAATAGCACACTTTATAGAAGAGTTTGATTCAGATTTTTTAACCACAAATTCTGATCATGAAGCATCCCAACCGTGAAGAAAAGATAGAGTTATTGCATTTCAAAAATCGCCAACAACCTCCTATCTTATCCTCCTAAGACCAAGTCAATTACTTGGGATTTATTTTTTGTCAAATGTTAATCATATATCAGCCGTATGTAAGCCCATAATCAGCCATCAAACTTCTTCGTAAAATCTAGGACATGATCATGATAAGATGCTAGTTGAATTCAAATTCAAATCTAGCTCTTATCTTCTCCTTTTGATATGAAACTAACTACTATAGTTAATTCATATTTAAATTCAAATATTTAAATTCAAAATTTAAATTATCAAATTTAAATATTGGATAATTAATTTAACTATTTAAATTAATTAATAATGTCTTGGACTATCCAAGCCCATTAACTCCATTCATGAGCCCCTCTCTCTTTAAGATAAGTATCCAAACTCTTTCTTGGGCCAACAACCATTATTAGGCCCAAAACCTTTAATGCTATAATGTCATGACAATAAAGTGTTAGTGTGTGACCCATTAAGTCCAACATAGCTACTGACATAAATGAGTTTGGGCCCAACAAGGCCACTACTCATTTAATGACAACATAGAGCACTAGCCATGCTTTGTTGTCCCATAACTAGTTAGGTAAATGACAAGGTCATCCTATTAAATCTATTTGGTTTCCGTATGTATTTCCTTTCGTCTCGGTTACCTTCCTATAAAACCTAGGGTAAGGAAACGTATCAGCCCTTGCGGTCTAGGGTAAGCTTTAATATGAAATATGGAGTCTCCAATTTTACTGACTATAAAGGCAAATCATCTCACGATTTCTTTTACTATGCATAGATTCCTGAGTCCCGTAAATGTCATCCCAATTTCTTCAATTTACAGATAACCTAATCTCTCACAGAGATTTGACGAATTCCTTCAGCTAGTCCCCCTAAACTCGTGTTCTTTCAGGACATGCCCAAAGGTATACCTATGTGTCTCCATGTTTCAGGCAGACGAGGTATACAATCAAAGCATGTCTTCTGGAACACAGTCTAGGTGAAAACTTTTGGTCTAAGGAAAGACACACTCAAATAATAAGATACTACTCTAATGATACTATCTGTGAGATTCCTCATAGAGTCTCTTTGTGGGTCTGTTCAGTGCGAGCTATACCCTTATAGGTCCACCCACGACTTTAGCTAAGACATCTCCATGTCTGTAGCTCATGAGGTCTTTACCTTGTATCTGCATACAAGTAGTTAAGCCATGCTAGTCCTACCCGAAATCACTGATCCCCATTCTCAGTGTCTCTAGACTAGGAATTTAAAATTTAAGAGTAGACATCTGGTATCCTTGAATCCTCATGATCGTGATCCCATCACTGATCATCACTGATACTCAAGAGATACCTGTTCTATTCCAAGGGTTTTATCCAGTTACTCATATATTAATAATGATATCGAGACAGAATATTAAACAAGATAAAGAGCGCTTATAATTTATTCATGACAATATGAAAAGTACATGTACGTCCTAATCTAATGAAAAGATTGTCTCTAGGACATCCATATACTAACATTTCTTCCATTTCAGTTGATGATTCAGAAGTTGTTGACTCATTATCTTCCCAAGCTATATAAGCTCTCTTAGGCTTTCCTTCTTTCTTTATCTTGTTTTCACCTTGTTGCTTTTTCAAAAAGATAAAGCATTTAGATTTAATGTGGCCAGGCTTACCACATTCAAAGCAAGTGAAGTTGTTGTCACTCCTTTTGTTGTTGTTGTTGTTGTTCTTTGTGAACTTTTTGTTCTTATTTCTTCCCAAGAGATTGCTGAACTTTTTGACAATTAAATTCATGTTGTCCTCTTCATCTTTTTCACTTGAGTCTTCCACCTTTTCCACCTTTGAGGATACAGCTTTCAAGGCCATTTGTGTTTCTTTTCTGCATCTTCTACATCGGTTAGTTGTGACATTTCAATTTCATACTCAAGAAGCTCACCAAATAGTGCAGCCATGGACATTTTGGATAGATTTTTTGATTCTTTGATTGCTGTCACCTTTGGTTGCCATGGTCTACTGAGAAACTTCAAGATTTTGATATTCAACTCTTCAGCATCAAAGATTTTCTGTGGGGTTCATCTTGAACATTTCATACTCATGTATTAAGGCATGTTTTCTTGATATTCTTACTTCATTTATACCTTCATGAGTTATCTCCAACATCTCCCACATCTCCTTTGCACTTTTGCACCTAACAGTTCTAAAGAATTCATCAGAGGAAAGTGCAGAAGTAATCATATTATTAGCTTTAAAATCATATTGAACAACTCTCTTTCAGTATCTGTCATTTCATCCTATTCTTTGGGAATCATATCATTACCAACAGTTTTTATAGGAATCACAGGACCTTTTTCTATTGCATTCCAAGCACCGGGTCATTTGATTGAATAAAGATTTTCATTCTATTTTTCCAAAACACTACTAGAAAAACATGATTTAACATCGGTAGCTTAACATCGGTTATCGGAAAAACCGATGTTAACGAAAACGCGGTGGCAAATTTGTAAATAAATGGACTTTGTTAACATCGGTTTTGTTAAAAACACCTCGAAACCGATGTTAACTAGTCCACATTAACATCGGTTTTCATGTTTTTAAAGAAAACCGATGTTA
>PYAF01001296.1:0-14722 GCA_007407185.1 Glycine tomentella | reverse complement strand
CATTTTTAACTTTTTATATTTTCAGATGACGACATCGGTTTTGGTCGGGGAACCGATGTTGTGATATCACGTTAACATCGGTTTTGAAAACCGATGTTAACTTCTACGTATTTAACGTCGGCTGATTCAACATCGGTTCAAAACCGATGTTGAATGTCAAAAATAACCGATGTTAAATCATGTTTTTCTAGTAGTGAAAACTGAAGTGCTCTCCTTCAAACATTGGATGATGATTGAGGGAGGCACCTTCCTTGAAGGTAATTTGTGTTGTATTCATTTTCTTTTTAAAGAAAGATAGTGATCTTGAATAACACTCAAGAACCTGCTCTTGATACCGATTGAAAACAATAGGAATACCAACAATAACCAAGAGGGGGGTGAATTGGTTTAAACTTGGTCTTTTAAAATTTATTTATAAAATCAGAGTTAAGGATCTTAATCACTTTTAAATCAAAAATGCTTTTAATCAATCAAATCACTCAGCTCAAGAAATCAACTTCTTCAAAACAGAACTTGTTGAGTAATGATAATAAAACCAATAACAAATGAACAAGATAACTAGTAGAGATTAAGGAATAGAAAATAAACACAAGAATATATACTGGTTCACTTCTCAAGAGAAGCTACATCCAGTTTCTTATAATCAACACTAGATTAGAGTTTCACTATTATAAATTTCAGTTCTTACAAGCTTTACAACAATCCCTCTTTATCAACCCTAGATAAAGAATAGAAATCTAAAACCCTAATAGACTTCTAATGATCAAGAACCAGAGAACACTACTCTGTTCTTCCCTAGAGAACTCTACTCTAGCACAAGCTTCAAAGAACATTTTACAATAGCATCAAATAACAAAAATTGAAAAATGAATTTACAATCAAAGAGAATCGAGAGAAACAATATGATGATCCAATGAATATGAATGCATTGCTTTATCAATCAGGATTAAATTGAAGAAAAAGAATTTCAGAACATGCTCTCCAAAACTTTGTTGAAAACTCTTGCCCAAGAAATCATTCAATACCCATGAAGATTAAAGAGTGGGACAAGAACTTAGTTAACCCAGAAAATCACTTTCTAACTTTGAGAGGGCTTGTGTGTATTCAGAAAATTCAAAGTATTCAAGTTATGTTTCAAGACAAGCCTCACTCATATTTATAATAGTTTTTTGCAACAGACAGTAATTGATTACACGCGCCAAATAATCGATTAAAATGACTCATGTAATCGATTAAATTGTCACTTAATCGATTAAAGTGTTCAAGGCTGAATCCTGCGTTTAACAACGAACAAAATAATTTATTAAACCGAACTGTAATAGATTAAAGCAGTGAAGTTTTATTTCTGAAACAACTTGTGTAATCGATTACAATTTATGGTAATCGATTACAGCAGTGAAGAATGCTTTTCTGGATAGCTTATTTAATCGATTACAATTTATGGTAATCAATTAAAGCAGCAACACATATCTTTTGTTTTACACTATGTAATCAATTACAAAGGATAAGTAATCGATTAAAATATTCTTCAAAGCTTTTCCGGATTTAAAATCGAAGCAAATGATCGATTATACTGTTGTGTAATCGATTAAAACAGCAGGATTACATTTTTCCAAAAACATTACCCATTTAGTTCCTTTTCAAAATAGCTTTGTTACTTTGATGAAAAAAATTTAAGCATGTAAATGATTATGTGCATGCAATGCAAGGATCAAGAGATTGGCCTCTTATACACTTCATTTTGAATTACAATCTTCAATGCATGTGAAAAGCTCAAAACATTCTTCCAAGTCATAGACTTCATTCCTCTTGTTGCTCCTCCTATATCCAACATGTTGGAGGTAAGGGGTTGAGAGAGAAGCGTTTAGTTTTGGGTGCTTAAAGTATTTGAAAACAATGTGAACACCCACAATAACCAAGAAGGAGGTGAATTGGTTAAAACAGAGTCTTTAAAATTTCTTTAAAACAAGCAGCGAAATTAGGATCTTTATCACAATTAAACCAAGAATGTTTTAATCAATCAAACCACTCAGTTCAAGAATACAATTGCTAAAAGCTTCACTTGTTGAGTAATAAGATTTCACCAAAAGAATCACATATTTGTTAGATACAAAGGGAGTTGAGAGTTGGAGCTACAAGTTTATCAAAGCAAGGCTGAAGTATTTGGTTTGAAGTTTTAGCTTTTTACATGCCCAATGAAATTGAAGGCATTTGTAATTTTTCTAAGTGGTTCAAGTACATTGCCTAGTGATCCTTGCATTGCATTTGCATAATTCATATTACATGCATTCATATCTAGTAAATATGATTAAACGTTTGCATTTGAAAAAATAAATCTCATGGCTTATGGTTTTGGAAAAATTAAATTGTGCAATGCTTTAATCGATTACCATTGTTATGTAATCGATTACATGCTTGTGTTTATTTCTGGAAAAGTCATGAAGAACACTTTAATCGATTACCAAGTGTATTTTACAAATTAAGCATGTCTGCTTTAATCGATTACCATTCATCTATAATCGATTACCAAGACTTATTTGGAAAATAGTCTGGCTGCTTTAATCGATTACCATTGTTATGTAATCGATTACAAAGGCTTAATTCTCATCTGAGCTTGTCTGCTTTAATCGATTACCAATCTATTGTAATCGATTATCAAAGCTTCTTTCACATATCATTGACTGCTTTAATCGATTGCATCACATATTAATCGATTATCTTGTTCGTGAAAGATTTTCCAGAAAGCTCAAGAACAAATTAATCAATTATCTTGTGGATTAATTGATTACATATGTTAAAATAATCGATTAACTTAATGGATTAATCGATTACATTCTGTTAAATGAGTTTTCTATTTAAAGCTTTATGGGTCTATTCTTTTATTAACGAACTACTCTTTGAATTTACGATTGACCCAAAGTTTACTAATGTAACACCCTGTGTGCACCTAGTGTGTTAACACTACTATAATATCAGAATAGCCTAAAATAAGCCGCGGAAGCATACAAGAATCGTATTTCTTGATACATTATGTATAGTGCATAAACAGGAACATGATATATTTCACTATTTCTAGCCCTTACTGATCCAGATAATCAAACAATAAAACCAGGCAGATAGCAATCATGTCTTTAACGATATGACAGGAGACAGAAACTACCTCAATATGCATACACCACAGGGAGCTCCAAGCTCACAGATGCTAGTCCAAGCCGTTGCCATACTTGGCTCTACTGGTTTCTTACCAGGGCTCTATCCTCTACTCTACGCACCTATAACATAAATCCCATACGGGGTGAGATAAAAATCTCAGTAAGCTAAGGTTCTTGGAGGTCTTTCCTCCCCCTGGTTCACTATCAACGGCCTACTGTAACAATATGGCTTATCCATAGCCATCTGCATTCTCTTACTACAGATCACTCATACTGCTTATTATGCACGCCTAACCAGGCCTGTGCACTCACCATCTATACTGAAAGGTCCTCTGTCTAGGAAAATAGGCTCTCTCAAGCTCCATGAGCTTTAAGTCTCAATCTCATAACATATATATCTCAGCCTTCTCGGCTTTCTTGTCTCATATCTATCTCATATATATATATATATATATATATATATCTATTCATCCTATCTGTAACACCTCATCACTGCTGAGGTAACACTGATCCAAGGAATAGGTTCTCTGTAACCTAGTCCTTCACCTGGGAATAATCATCTAACAGGTACAAATCCCTAAAATCTCACTGTACTCTAATCAATACCTGAGGAGGATCATCCCGTAAGACTCACTACTCACTCAGGATGTCTATCACTATTCTGCCTGAGGAATCTCTCAACTCAGCACTTTCACACACATTGCCTGAGGAATCTCTCAACTCAGGACTTTCACACACAATGCCTGAGGAATCTCTCAACTCAGGACTTTCACACCGAGTGCCTGAATAGGATCATCCACTGAAGGGCACATCTATTCAGGACTCATGCCTGAGTAGGATCATCTACTGAAAGGCACATCTACTCAGGACTTGCCGCCCAATACCTGAATAGGATCATCTACTTAAAGGCACATCTATTCAGGATTTACATGGACGCCTATGGATTGTCCCAAGGGAGATCATCCACTTAAGGGCACATTCCCAATGGGGTCCATAGTCCACTATTCTCTGGCCAGAGAATGAACACCTAATTCTCATAAACAATACAAATCATGACACTCTCACAGTGTCAATCTAGCATCAAGACCAACATACCATAACGGCATTACCTCGTTACACATCGCAACACCATCATGGTGTTTCACTATCATAGTCATCATCATACAACATCAAGGTGCCTGGCATGTCATACGGAACTATCATCAATATATAGCATAACATTCTCGTAGTTTTAGCTTATCATCAGGCACCGAACACTTACACACTGTTCATCTCATCACTAGAACATCAGGGTATATCTCTTATACCCAATACAGCTCAATCCTCTATCCTAGTGTTTAACTACACTAATTATCATATACATGGCTTATACACCTATCAGCCACAATAATATCATACCTAACACCATCACAGCGTTAGGATTTCCATTCATCATAGAACACTATCATTAATTAAAATACTACATAGTGTTCATTCTATCCCAAGCACATAATACAATAATATAGTGACCCCAAGCAGGGAAATCACTCCAAGGAACACTGAACTTACCTGGTACCACCATGCTTTATCACCAATCCTCAGATGGTGTCCATACTGCTGCCATCTTCATGTCTTGTCCTCTGGCAAAAATCATACAGCACAGTCAACATCAGAAACACTATACCAGGTGTCTAATAACAGTACTCAACCGTTGAAATGAAAGGAAGCATGATTCTTTTCCACCATCTCTCAATCAACTAACTTGGGGTTATTGGTCTAATCACTACATAGACCCCCTCACAGATCCTTAACAGGATCATTCTCAGCTTGACTTTGGCCCTAGAGTCTTAGTAAGACTCTGTATCAGTCAATCCAATGGTCTATTTGTGCCTAACTCACCAGTTATTCATCATGGCCAAATCCAACATATCAATGCATATTCACCGTTTATTTGGCCTCATGAACGATTCTTATTAGGGCACTTGGGTTCTTTTCTAGCTCAGAACATCTTATCCACTCACTCTTCTTCCTACACATACCACTCTCAGGGTCACAACCCAACTTCATCAGAAATCCAGTTTCAATATCTTATATTCCTCAGAACAACTTCCTGATCATACTTTTCTAAAGAACCTAAGCCTAATTCCAGCCCCATCACAAATGGGTTACTATTTACCCCATTATCCAACTCACAAATTAACCGGTGAAAACTGAGTTTCTTACCTCAAAACTGTTGAGGAAGGCCGGATAATCCCTTCTCCCAGCTCTAGCATCCAAGAAACGCCTTCTTCTCTTCTCAATCTCAACTCTCTATGAAGAATCTCAGGAATTGGAGTTTCTCTCAAAACTTGGCCGGAAATTAGCTCTCACAAGGTTCTAATCATGTTTTATAGTGATTAGGAGGTGTTTAGGTGAAGTGGTATGAAGTTAGGGAGCTTCCAATGCCCATCAATGGCTGCCTGGGCCAGAGGAAGAAGATGAATAGTGTTTTGGCCTTCAAAAACGCATGAATGGCCTCTTATACTGGTCCTGACCGACATGCCGCACCCTTGGCGCCACTTTGGCGCTCCTGGCGCAGCATCTGTGGCGCTCCTGGCGCTAACTTCCAGCACCTGTGGCGCTCCTAGCGCCAGACTCCGTTGCTAAATCCGTCGCTAATTCCGTCGCTAAGGCTTTTGCGATAGAATTTTATAAATTTAAATTTTTATTTCTTTTACTCCTTTTTATAAAAAGCCTAGGTTATTATAACTAAGCTTTCAAAAGTCAAGAAACTGATTTTATTAGGAAAACACATCTTGTGTGAGATCAAAAGGTTATTGGCTTTTCTAATGATGAGTTTGTGAGAAAAAGAGATTTCAAGAGAGTTGATTCTGTGCATTGACATTCATACAACCTAGATTGATTGGTAACTTCGTTCATTCATTCATCCATCCATTAAGGATCACAGGTTGTCTCTCTCTTGAATCTTACTTTTAGATTTTCTGTCTTTACATATTTCTGTTGTGAAAATCATATAGTTTCTTTCAAGCTTTCTAGAGTAGTGTTCTCTAAGGATAAAGATCTGAGTAGGGTTCTCAAGATCTTTGTGATTTGTTTTCTAATAGTGTTTTATAATTTAGTTTCTTTATCTAGGATTGATAAAGATAATTGCTTGTAATTGCTTGTAAAATAATACTTTTGATTTAGTGAAAACTCTAACCTAGTGTTGGTTGGAAACCTTGTCTTAGATGCAATCATGAAATCTTAAACCTTTTTCACAAACCATGTTGTTTTGTTAAATCATGAATGCAAACAAATGAATGATGTTTATGCAATGTAATAGATCATAGGATGTAACTCTCATACATCTAAATATTACAAATGCCTTCAATTGAATGGCATGTTAAAATATAAAAGACTCATTCAGCTTCAGCATATATCTTGATTCTTCTTCATGCTCCCCCTGTATATAACAATATTACACCAAGAGGCATCAAATGTGCATTGTCCAACAATGTTACCTCCAACTTAGGGAAACCCTAGTAATATAGCAAGCTATTGGGCTCCAGCCTATTGGATATAGAGGGAGCTGGAAAGAAGATCAAATCAAGGATGGAGCATTTGCTTAAAGGATTTTAAATTTTTACATGCCATTCAATTGAAGGCATTTGTAATTTGTTAAGTTGTTCAAGAGGCTTATCTTGTGATCCTTGCATTTGCATAAACATAGTCATAAAACATGCATACATGATTTAAGAAAAGCATAAAAGGTTACATGTTTTAATTAAAAAAGAAATTCTCATGGTTTAAGTTTTGGGAAATGCATTTGTGCACTGCTTTAATCAATTACCAGCTTGTGTAATCTATTACAAAGCCATGAAGACTTGTGTAATCTATTACAAAGCCATGAAGAACACTTTAATTGATTACAAACAAATTGTAATTGATTACACAGCATAAAAACACAAAAACATGCATGACTGCCTTAATCGATTACCACTAAATCGTAATTGATTACAAAGGCTTATTTCAAAATGTGCCTGACTTCCTTAATCGATTACCACTCAATCATAATCGATTATACATGCTTATTTCTATTCTGAGACTACTTGTTTTAATCGATTACATTGTTCATCAATCTCTTCCAGATTGTGCTAAGAACATTTTAATTGATTATTTCATATATTAATTGATTACATTGGTTAAAATAATCGATTACATGTAGTTAAATATGTTTTCTATAAAAAGCCGTTGGGTTTGAACATTTAACAAAAATGCTTGAGAAATTAATTCTATGAATTACTCACTACTCCCAAAAGCTTTCTAAGTCTGAGAAAAAGATTTTATGAGTCTCGTACATCTTGTTTCAAAACTAAAGAAATCATGCTTCATTGATCATATGTTTTGAACAAAGATTCTTCAATAGTCTTTCAAGAGAGCTGCTTTTCAAGATCAGCATTCATGCAATCTGTATTTGCTTGGTAAAATTCATTTATCCATCCTTTGAGAATCATAAGGTTGTATCTCTCTTGAACTCTTACTTTGAATTGACTTGTTTCTTTTAATTCTTGTAAGTACTAAGATCAAAGAGTTTCTTTAGAGCTTTTTCTAGAGAAATGTTCTCTAGAGGAAAGAACAAAGTAGTGTTCTTTGGTACTTTGTGATTAGAATCTAATAGGGTTTTAGATTTCAGTTTCTTTATCTAGGTTTGATAAAGGTAATCACTTGTAAAGCTTGTAAAGAACATATTTTGATTTAGTGGAACTCTAATCAGGTTTGATTAGAAGACATGGATGTAGCTTCTCCTTTGAGGGGTGAACCAGTATAGATTTGGTGTTCTCTTGATTCTAATTCTTGCTATCTTAAACTTGCTTATCTTGTGGTTAATCTCTTTCAAGATCAATTGAAATATTTTTCTGTAATTGCTTAAAGTGTAGGGTGAATCTTGATTGATTGATGGTTTTTGTTTTAAAAAGGGAAAACTTGTCATACGATCTTTACTCCGCTGCTAAATTTTTTAAATCCCTGTTTTAACCAATTCACCCCCCTCTTGGTTAATTGTGTGTGTTCATTATTGTTTTCAATTGGTATCAAGAGATGGTTCTTGAGTGTTATTCAAGATCACTATCTTTTTAAAGAAAATGAATACCACACAGATTACCTTCAAGGAGAGTGCCTCCCTCAATCGTCCTCCGATGTTTGAAGGAGAGCATTTCAGTTTTTGGAAAAACAAAATCCATATATTCAGTCAGTCAAATGACCCTGGTGCATGGAGTTTAATTGAGAAAGGTCCTTTAATCCCTAAAAATTGTTGATAATGAAATAATTCCCAAGGAGTGGGATGAGATGGCTGAATTAGAAAAAAGAGTTGTGCAGTATGATTTTAAAGCTAAGAATATGATTACTTCTGCACTTTCTTCTGATGAATTTTTTAGAACTGTTAGGTGTAAAAGCGCAAAGGAGACGTGGGAGATGATGGAATTCACTCATGGAGGAACAAATGAAGTAAGAAGATCAAGGAAGCACACCTTGATTCATGAATATGAAATGTTCAAAATGAGCAACACAGAAAACATATCTCAGCACCAAACAAGGTTCACTCACATTGTCAACCATCTTCTTGGAAAGACTTTTGATGCTAAAGAATTGAACATCAAAATCCTGAAGTGTCTCACAAGACCTTGGCAACCAAAGGTTACAACAATCAAGGAATCAAAAGATCTATCCAAGATGTCCATGGCTGCACTTTTGGATAAGCTTCTTGAGTATGAACTTGAAATGTCACAGCTAACACATGCAGAGGATGCAGAGAAGAAACACAAGAGTATAGCATTGAAAACTGCATCTTCTAATGTAGAAAAGGAACAAGACTCAAGTGAAGATGAGTGTGATGAACAAATGAACCTAATAGTGAAGAAATTGAGCAAGTTCATTAAAAGAAACAAAAATAAAAAGCTGTCAAAGTTTAATAGGAAAAATGTCAGCAACAAAAACTCCACCAACTTCACTTACTTCGAATGTGGTAAGCCTGGACATATTGAATATGAATGTCCAATCTTTTTGAAGAAGCAATTAGGTGAGAGGAAGACAAAGAAAGAGGGGAAGCCAAAGAAGACATGCATATAAAGATGGAGGATATGTCCATGCCAGGTGGTAGTGGTTGCTCTAGACACATGACAGGTGACATGTCTATGCTTACAAACTTGACCCTTAAAGATGGAGGATATGTTACTTATGGTAATAATAATAAAGGAAAGATCATTTGAGAAGGAAATATAGGGAGACAGCTTCAAAACCAAGATAAAGAATGTTCTTTATGTGGAAGGTTTGAAGCACAATCTCCTAAGCATAAGCCAACTATGAGACAAAGGACTCAAAGTTTCCTTCAATGACAATTGTTGTTTGATATGTGATGGTCAAAGGGGTGAGGTTATCCATGTTGGTAAAAGAAAGGGTAACATCTATATTCTCGCTATTGAACATGCATTCATTCACAACACTAATTGCATAGTTAGTAAAGTTAATGATACATGGCTATGGCATAGGAGAGCTAGTCACATAAACATGCGTCATATGAACAAGCTTATAAGAAAGGGTTTAGTCATTGGCTTGCCTAATCTTAAGTTTGAGAAGGACAAAATATATGATGCTTGTCAAAAGGGGAAAAAGCTAAGATCTCTTTTCAAAGTAAAAATGTTGTTCCTCTAGACCCCTTGAATTGCTTCATATGGATTTATTTGGTCCTTCTAGAACTATGAGTTTGGGGGTAATTTTTATGGGCTAGTTATTGTTCATGATTACTCTACATTCACATGGACTCTGTTTATAAGATCCGAGAGTGATTCTTTCATGGCATTTAGAAATTAGCCATGGTCATTCAAAATGAAAAAGTTTGCAATATTATCTCAATAAGAAGTGATCGTGGTGGTGAATTCCAGAATGAGTATTTTGAAAAGTTTTGTGAAGAAAATCAACCACAATTTTTCAGCTCCAAGAACACCCAAACAAAATGGTGTTGTGGAGAGGAAAAATAGATCCCTTGAAGAACGAGAAAGAACTCTTCTTAATGAGACAAATTTACCTAAACATTTTTGGGCAGATGCAATGAGTACAGTTTGCTACACTTTGAATAGATTACACATAAGACTTATTTTAAAGAAAACCCTTTATGAGCTCTACAAAGGTAGAAAACCAAACATTTATCACTTAAGAACATTTGGCTACAAGTGTTTTGTTTTAAACAATGGTAAAGATTCTCTTGGCAAATTTGATGCTAAAGCTAATGAAGTGATCTTTCTTGGTTACTCTTTGCAAAGTAAAGCTTATGGAGTCTTTAACAAAAGAACATTGTGCATAGAGGAATCAGTTCATGTTATATGTGATGAATCTAACTCCTTCAAAGAGGAAAAGGAGTGTGATATTGATGTAAGTCTAATGAAAGAATTTATTCAACTAAATGGATCAAATGAAAAAGAAAAGGCAGAGTCAAATGAAGAAACCCAACAATCAAAACCTATTCAAAAGCCCAAGGATTGGAGAACTACAAGAGACCTTTCCCTTAACAACATAATTGGGGAAGTTTCCAAGGGAGTTTGTGATAACCCTAAGTTATGGCATGGTTGGCGCTGATAGCGTCAGACCCATTGATAGCGCGGGGATTCACATCAGAAAACCTGATTTTTGGTGTGGCGCGGTCGCGCCAGGGTTGGCGCTGATAGCGTCAGACCCATTGGTTGTGGCGCTGATGACACCGAGACGGCGCTGATGGCGCCATAGACTCGGCAAGTCCACACTGGTAGCGTGGCTGTGGCGCCAATGGCGTGGATTGGTCGAATGGTTGGCGCGGATGGCACCAAGGGCCGCGCAGATCGCGCCATAAGTGCCCTGGAAAACCACTTTTCTCTGGATTTTCACGCGGATAGCGCCAGAGGTGGCACGGGTGGCACCAAAGGTCTCGAAAGGTTCACGCGGTTAGCGCGGGGATGGCGCTGATAGCGCCAGCTCACCGACATTGTGGAGGTTTATTCAGGGGTTTTCTCAGTTGGTGGTACCCCTGACTCGACTCACACGGAAGGGGGTTCCATTTATTTGGACCCATGAGTGCGAGCAGTGTTTTCTCGAGCTGAAGAAGAGATTGACCACAGCTCCGGTGTTGACTCTTCTTGATCCTGAAGGAATCTTTGAGGTATTCTGTGATGCATCCAAGCGGGGACTTGGGTGTGTGCTGATGCAGGATCAGAAGGTGGTTGCTTATGCTTCCAGGCAATTGAAGCCTCATGAGGAATCTTACCCTACACATGACCTGGAGTTAGCAGATGTGGTATTTGCTCTGAAGATTTGGAGGCACTATCTGTATGGTGCCAAGTTGATTGTGTTCAGTGACCACAAGAGTCTCAGATATCTCATTGATCAAAAAGAGTTGAATATGAGACAGAGGCATTGGATGGAGTTCCTGAAGAACTATGATTTCGAGCTAAGATATCATCCAGGTAAAGCCAATGTGATCACTGATGCCTTGAGCAGGAAGAATGTGACTGCTGCATGTTTGATGATCTCTGATTGCAAGCTGATAGAGCAATTCAGAGACATGCACCTGTCAGTAACAGAAGGTGCCCATGGTCTGGAGTTGAGCAGGACCAAAGTGGACAATGAGCTAAGTAGACGAATTCGAGAAGCTCAGCAGCAGGATGAGAATGTGAAGGCCCTGATTGGCCAACAGGATATATCCTGGGGAGACTATGACTTGGTGAGATACCAAGGGCGTATTGTGGTGCCGAAGGGCGAACTGAGAGATATCGTTCTATCTGAGGCACATCAAGGCCAATTCAGCATCCATCCAGGAGCCACCAAAATGTATCATGATCTGAAGAAAAGTTTCTGGTGGCCAGGGATGAAGAGAGACATAGCTGAACATGTGACAAAATGTTTGGTGTGTCAGAAGGTCAAGATTGAGCATCAGAGACCCTCTGGTCTACTTCAGCCTTTAGAAATCCCAGAGTGGAAATGGGATAGCATTTCCATGGATTTCGTGGTCGGACTACCGAGGACTCAGAGTGGATATGATTCCATCTGGGTAATAGTAGACAGGCTGACCAAGTCCGCTCATTTCTTACCTGTGAGATCTGACTACACCACAGAGAAGTTAGCCCAGCTTTATGTCAGGGAGATTGTGAGATTGCATGGAGTCCCTGACAGTATTATCAGTGACAGAGATCCTAAGTTCACCTCAAGATTCTGGGGTACACTTCAGGATGCTTTTGGGACCCAGCTTAGACTCAGCACAGCCTACCATCCTCAGACAGATGGTCAGACAGAGAGGACCATCCAGACTCTAGAGGATATGTTGAGAGCTTGTGCTTTGGAGCAAGGTTCTAGCTGGGACAGGTATCTACCTTTGGTAGAGTTCTCCTACAACAACAGTTTTCATGCCAGCCTGGGCATGGCACCGTATGAGGCTCTGTATGGCCGGCGGTGCAGGACTCCAGTGTGTTGGACGGAGGTAGGAGAGAAGCAGTTACTTGGACCTGAGATGGTTCAAGAGACCTCTGAGCAGATCAAGATGATTAGAGACAAGCTGGTGAAGGCTCAGAGTCGACAGAAAAGCTATTATAATCAGAAACATCGGCCCTTGCAGTTTGAGGAGGGTGATCATGTGTTTCTAAGGTTATCTCCAGTGACGGGCGTAGGACGAGCTTTAGGTGTGAGGAAGCTGAGTCCTAGGTTCATTGGTCCTTATCAGATCCTGGAGAGGATAGGACCAGTGGCATACAGGATAGCTTTACCTCCCCAGTTGTCAGGAATTCATGATGTATTCCACGTGTCTCAGTTGAGGAAGTATGTGGCAGATCCCTCACACGTGGTTGAGCCTGACACAGTTCAGATCAGGGAGAATCTGACGAGTCCTACACGGCCCTTGAGGATTTTGGATCGGATGGAGAAACAGATCCGTAGCAAGACCATTCCCATAGTCAAGGTACAGTGGGAAGGCAGGACACCTGAGGAAGCAACTTGGGAGCGGGAGCAGGAGCTGCTACAGAAGTATCCCGAGTTGGCTACCAGGTATGTTTCTGAATTTTGCGGACAAAATTCTTAAAAAGGAGGGGTGAATGTGATAACCCTAAGTTATGGCATGGTGTGGCGCGGGTCGCGCTAGGGTTGGCGCTGATAGCGTCAGACCCATTGGTTGTGGCTGATGACGCCGAGACGGTGCTGATGGTGCCATAGACTCAGCAAGTCCACGCTGGTAGCGTGGCTGTGGCGCCAATGGCGTGGATTGGTCGAATGGTTGGCGCGGATGGCGCCAAGGGCCGCGCGGATCGCGCCACAAGTGCCCTGGAAAACCACTTTTCTCTGGATTTTCACGCGGATAGCGCCAGAGGTGGCGCGGGTGGCGCCAAAGGTCTCGAAAGGTTCACGCGGTTAGCGCGAGGATGGCGCCTGATAGCGCCAGCTCACCGACATTATGGCGCGGATCGCGCGGGAGTTCGGGCAGGCTGAATATGTAAAGGGTCAAACGCGTTTTGCAGGGAGATACTATTCCCTCTTCTTCTCCACGACCCCCAGCCTCCATTAATGAGTTTCCAAGCTTTCTAGGACCTTACATGTTAGTTTAAAGACTTTCCTGTGGCCTAGAAACTAGTTTTAACAGATTAAAAAGCTGAAATCTTTCATCTGTTACTTGAAAACCCCTTGTGAGTGAGAGGGTGAGTTCTGGAGTGGAAAACCTCAGAGAACTTGAGAATAGGCGAGACCTACGGCGGGAGACGGACATTAGAGCTCGGAGAAGCTGTTCTGAGGTCTCCTGGGTCGCTACTGAGGTGAGGAACCTGAGTTCTCTTGATTCTCTGTGAATTTGGGTTGTGATAACCCTAAGTTATGGCATGGTTGGAAAAACCCTGTTGAGGGTGTGGCGCTGATAGCGCCAGGTCTGGCGCTGATGGCGCCAGAGTCTCTGGAAGCTTACGCTCAGGGCACCAATGTCACGCTCAGGGCGCAAGAGGTTTTTCCAGACCGCGCAGATAGCGCCATAGGTGGCGCAGATGGCGTGGGTAGTGGCCTGGAAAACCAGATTTCACTGGAAATCCACGCGACCAGCGCCAAGTGCGGCGCTGATGGCACCATAGGTCAGGAAAGGCATGGCGCGGATGGCGCCAGTCTGGCACGGGTAGCGCCAAAGGTTCTGGAAGTTGACGCTGGGGGCGTGGGAGTGGCGCTGGTGGCGCCACCTAAACCGCCATATTGGCGCGGTCAGCGCGGGAGCTGGCGCGATCAGCGCCAGAGCTCGGGCAGGCAGAATATAAGAGGACAGTCGCGTTTTGGAGAAGAAGAACTTCTTCTTCTTCCTTCCTTCAGCCCCAGCCTCCATTGTTGATGTTTCCAAGCTTCCTAGAACCTTGTTTGCCAGCCTAAACACTTCCCTGTGACCTAGAAACCAGTTTTAACCGATTGAAAGCTTAAAACCTTCATCAATTCCTAAGATTTGAGCAAAATCCCAACCTTCAGAGAAACCTCAGAAAAGTGAGTGTGGGCGAAGACCAGAGGCGCGGAACGGACGGCAGAGCTTAGGAAAGCTGTCCTTCAGCCTTGTGAGTCGTCACTGAGGTAAGAAACCT
>PYAF01001295.1:0-18166 GCA_007407185.1 Glycine tomentella | reverse complement strand
AGGGTTAATTCACTAAGGGATTAGGGATTAACTAATCTAGGAAAGGCTTATTCTCTGAACAATCATAACAGGAACCCATATGATATATTCTTTAAATGCTTAGTTTGACAGAATCGCTAAGGGCTTAGGGTTCTCGATCGAATTAAAGGGCTGAATCGCTAGTTATCTAGGGTTTACGAATTTAGGAGAGATTTATCATGTGTGCATGTTAAATTAACAAACCAGTGAAGTGAAAGAGGAGGAATCAGAGGGGATTGTGCCTGACTACAATTAATTTTCCATTGGTAATCTTTCAACTCAATTTACTGCATTTCTTTAATTTCTGTCTTTGCATTCAAACAACCAATCTAATCAACAACATTTCTCTGCGTAATTTCCTATTTTTACTTTCAATCACATTCATTAGTATTGCTGTGAAATCACCCCAATCCCTGTGGAGAACGATACTCACTTACCTAATCTTTATTACTTGAAAACGATCGGTGCACTTGCCGTAGTGTGCAGGATACGCAACAGAACAATTTAATTGATTATTTGGTTAAAATAATCGATAACCATAGTTAAAATAATCGATTACAGTTAATTAAATATATTTTTTATAAATAGAACAGTCTGGTCTATGTTTGTGTAACAAGTGAAAAAGAATAGACTCATGAAAACCTTGATAAAAAACACTTTCTACAGTTCTCAAAGTCACAAAGGCTAAGTTTAGAGAGAAAATGAAAGATTCAAAGTGTCATGGAGAGATACATGTGATGTGTGTCATAATTCACATTGATTGAAAGAAGTGCTCAAGCTATTGATTAAAGAAATCATCAAGAAAGAGTATTGATCATCAATTGCATAATTCTCAGTTTTTTTGAATCATTCATTTCATTGAATTAGCTGAGGATTACAAGGTGATATCTTTCTTGAACTTTAAGCTTGATTTTTGTTTGATATTTGTTTTGTATTGAGTTGTTTGTCCATATAACATTTGTATTCTTTAAAGCTTTTTCTAGAAAGGATTTCTAGAGGGAAGAACAAAGAGGGGATCTTTGGTTCTTGGTCTTTTGAAAATTCTATAGGAAGTAGATTTTGAATTTTACCTTGGGTGGGTAAGAGAAATCATTGTAAGCTTGTAAAGAACTAATATTTGTTATAGTGGAACTCTGACCAAGTGTTGGTTGGAAGAAAAACTGGATGTAGCCTCCGGGGTTGAGAGGTGAACCAATATAAATCTTGTGTGATTTAAAATTTCTATTATATTTCATTATATTCTTAAAGTACAAGCTTTATTAATGTTACAACATTGGTCACAGTACAAGAGTGGTTTGATTGGTAAAAGAAATAGTTTTCCTAATTGGTTTTTGAAGATACGATCCTTTTGAAAGTCTTTCGTTGTTACATATTATGAAAGGAAATTTTAAAAACTCAGAGGAAAAACTAATTCCCCCCCTCTTGGTTATTTGTATAAGTGTTCATTATATTTTCACCGTCAACAATTTCATACATTTGAAAGTTGAAACTTCAAATATTACTTCATATTTCTTTTGTTTGTATTTCCTATGTACTTGATGAAAACAATAGGAATACCCATAATAACCAAGAAGGGGGCTGAATTGATTTAAACTTGGTCTTTTAAAATTTATTTGTAAAATCAGAGTTAAAGGATGTTAATCATAATTGAACCAAGAATGCTTCAAATCAATCAAATCACTCAGCCCAAGAAACCAATTGCTTAAAACAAAACTTGTTGAGTAATGAGAATAACACCAAGAACTAATGATCAAGATAACAAGAAGAGATTAAGGAATAAAAAACCAACACAAGAATTTATACTGGTTTACTTCTCAAGAGAAACTACATCCAGTTTCTTCTAATCAACACTAAATTAGAGTTCTACTATTACCAATTTTCAGTTCTTACAAGCTTTACAACAACCACCCTTTATCAAGCCTAGATAAAGAATAGAAATCTAAAACATTATTAGACTCCTAGTGATCAAGACATAGAGAACCCTTCTCTACTATTTCCCTTTAGAGAAACATACTCTAGAAAAAGCCCAAAGAACCCTTTACAATAGTTACAAACAACTAAGAATTCAAAAACAAATTTACGACAAGAATGAATGGAGAAAGACAACCTGATGATCCAATGAATATGAATGAATATGAGTTACAATCAGAGTTGAAATGAAGAAATCAATTTCAGAACTTTCTCTTCAAAAGCTTCTTTGAAAATCTTGCCCAATATATCTTTCAATACACCATGAAGATTAAAGAGTGGGACAAGATCTTTGTTAACTCAAAGAATTACTTTCTAACTTTGAGAAGGCTTGTATATGCTTAGAGAATTCGAAATATTCAAGTTAAAAGATCAGACAAGCATTCACTCTATTTATAACAAATTTTTATAATAGAATGTAACCGATTAAAACGCCTAGTAATCGATTAAAATAGCATATGTAATCGATTAAAATGTTCATAGCTTATTCTGGGTTTTATAATGAACAAAGTAATCGATTAATCCGAGTTGTAATCAATTAAAGCAGACAGGACAAATTATAAAACAAGCTTATGTAATCGACTACTGTTTGTGGTAATCGATTAAGTCAGTCAGACAGATAAAAAATTGAACTTGAGTAATCGATTATGGTGTTATGGTAATTGATTAAAACATGAAAACATGATTTTCTTTTTATTCTATGTAATCGATTACGAGAAGGCTGTAATCAATTAAATTGTTCTTCATGGCTTTTCCAGAATCAAAACAAAGGCTTGTAATCGATTAATATGTTATGTAATCGATTAAAGCATTAAGATTTCATTTTTTCCAAAAACTTAACCATGAAAATTTCATTTCTTTTGAAATTATGAATAGCTTTAATGCTTTTAATGAAATCATGTATGCAAGTTAATAACCATCTACATGCAATACAAGGATCATAAGATTAGCTTCTCATACACTTGAACAAATTACAAATTTCTTGGCATGTGAAAAGCTCAAAACTTTCTTCTAAGGCACAAGTTTCTTCTTTAGCTTCATCTTTTTGATACTCCCCCTATATCCAACACTTGAATTTCACAAGTCAATAGGTAAAGACAACCATATGTATAATTTAGAATTTAATTAATAACCACTGAAGAGATCTAGAATATCAATGTATTTCCAATCAAAGCATTCTCACATTTCATCACCATCTAAATCATGTTCCTGAAATAACAATATCAATTATTAAGAATAGCATCACTAATATCATAAACTAATATTCAACAAATTGTAAGCATTTATATTTAAAAAAATATTCTAAAAATTCATATTTATTGGTAAAATTTAAACAGAGTAATGATAAATGAAACTTTATAAATATAATCAAGCAAGAGAGAAAGACAACAATGCAAAACTTCCTTGTTGTATATGTCAAGAAATTATGAAACAATTAATTAAGCATTTGGTTCCAAGAACATTAGGAGCCATATTTACCACAATGGGCAATCAAAACTTCAAAATGCAAATTTTCACGTGCTTGTGTGTTTGTTATCTAATATATACATGTGTCAAGGAAGTTATGCAAAATTCTTTTATCTTCACAAAATGATTCTAGCTCTTTCAAATGCACCCAATTCCTTGGAGTCTGATGGAGGTCCATCGCAAGCTAAAGGTCTAAAAGGAGAGATTGAAACACTTCCTTTGGTGAGCTTTAAAGGACCAATGACAAGAGCTAGAACTCTAGCTCTTCAAGACCACATCCAAGCTAACTTGGACAAGCATGAAGAAGCACACCAACTCAAGGATAACAAGGGATGGATTTTCATGTCTCAAGTTCAATTTAATTCAATAAATTCCAGCACTTGTTAGATGCAAAACTAGTAGAAATAAAAAGGTTTTTTAGTGCATTTGTGTAAAGCTTTGTACGTGCACTTGTGTGTGAATTTGTGGGCTGCACTTAGTGGCTGAAAACTGCACTTAGAAGCTGGAAAACTGCACTGAGAAGCTAAAATACTGCACGATTTCACGAAATTAGGAAAACCAAGGGTCACTTACGGAAGCTTGCACCACAAGCTTAATTAAGCTTGCCTTAGGTTCCTTTAGTGTGCACTACAAGCTTCATTTCAATTTGCATTTACCTTGCATTTGCTTTGTAATTTCATGGCCTCTATAAGCTGCTCCAAAACTAAATGTAACTAACTTTGGTTCATTGAATACAATTCTAAAAATTGTTGTGAGAGTTTCTCTCAAGTTCTTGTGCAAGAACCTCTTGTTTCTTATCAATGGCTTCATACTATTGTGGCGATTCTTCCTAGGCTTATTGGAGGGCTTCTTCATGGTGCCATCTACCTTCATCTCTTACCTTTCTTCCATCTTCCATTGCTGCCATTACAACTTCCTTCCAGCCCATGCATTTCACGTGAAAGTGGAGGTAGCTTATGTTCTTGAAGTTTACTTGAAGTTTGGGATTCATTGCAAGTTAGATTTGGGAAATTAATGGCTAATGGGTTCAGCCATATATCATGTGGTATCTACAGCCTAATACTTGTGGAATTATTCTTCAAGTTCAGTTATAAAACTTCTTCAAAGGTAAAAAATCTGCAACTTTCGAAAGTCTGAAAATCCATTGCAATTCCTAGTTTCCTTGTTGTTTTCGTTTGAATCTTGGTGGGTTGGCTTTGTGTTGAATTCCACCACCTAAACTTGTGTTGTTCTTCAAGTTTTCATGTGTTTTGATGTGTTCATATTCTTCATGTTCTTCATTTCTTATTGATATTTTCTAATTTTTTAGTCTTGATTATTGTCAATTTTTGTTAGTGGTGTTTTTGTGTTGTATGACCACTTGTTTTGATTCTACTCTCATGCCTAAACTGAATTGAGTTGTTAGAAGCAAATTTTACAATTGTTATACATTATTTTTTAGTGATTCATTGAATTTCTTTAAGAATTTTTGAACATGTGCAAAAGAAAAATAAAAAGCTTACAAAAATTTTGATGAAAGAAACAAAAAAGGACCAAAGAGAAACAATTTGATACAGCCAAAGAATTATTGAATTGTGGCTGGACAAAAAATTACAAAGAAAAAATAGAATTTAGAAGCAAAGCAAAGTTACAAAAGCTACAAGTTCAAATATCCTTTGAACCACAAAAATTAAGTGAACTTGTATGACATGCAAATTTGATGAAATTTGGCTTCTAGCAATTGAATTTGATTGGTATATCCTCCTTGTGCAGTTTGGTACAACCAATATATCCTTGATTTGTCTCATTAAATTCCAATTTGAGTTGTGCTTTTCTAAATTTTTGCTTTTGTTGCTTGTCTCTTAAAAATTCAAAGGTTTTGTCTTAGAGTTTTCTTGTTCTTGGACTCTTGAGTCTAGCCTAGAATTGTTTCCTATTTCACTATAGTAAATAAGCTTGATTTGATTAGAAGTTTTTGCTTAAGAGCTATAGATAGGAAAAAGGCAAGAGAGAACATTATAGAAAGAGCCTAGATAAAGTGTGCAAACATGAGTGTGAGTGGCAAATACTTAGAGAGTGGTGAGAATTTTCTTATATACTTGTGTTTTTGCTAACCATTTCTTATATACTGACCATTCCCCCACCCGGTGATCAACTAGCGTCACTAGTAAATTCCAAACTTGATGACCCCTTGGTACCTGCGTTCTCAGCCCACTGAAACCCACAGGTACGCGAGTGCCTTCATTTTATTTCCACACATACAAATGAAGTATGAAACATAGGCATTATCAATGCATGACCCGGCTAGGAACAAATCCTTCCTCGCAAGGGTAACCTGTCATGCACCCCCATGTACATACATAACACACCAATGTGGGCTCACTGATGCACTGACCGTGGCTGGGAACTAATCCATCCTCGCAAGAGTAACCAACCGGTTATTGCATCCCACGTGTACATTCACAGCCTACAACCATGGGCATCATCAATGTATGACCTAGCTAGGAACAAATCCTTCCTTGCAAGGGTAATCCGTCATACACCCTTCATGGGTATCCATGTATATCCACACACAATGACATTGTGCACATCAACATTATCTCTCATCAATGTCATTATCAACCTCAACATCATATCATTTCAATATCATCATCATGCATATCAATATCATCTCATTTAAACATCATCAACTACATCAACATTATCTCATTTAAACATCATCAACTACATCAATGGCATCTCAATTTCAATGTCATCAATGACATCACAAGCAATCACATTTGACATCTATACATAATACATATGCCTAAGATTCACATTCCCCAGGTCTTCAGACAATCCAAATTTTATACATTCACAATTCATCATATCACAAGACTGATATTTTAAGGAAAATTCTAAATTAAAGAGGAGGACTACAATATAGAAATCACACTCTTATGCCCATTTAAAAATTTAATAAAGAATTAAATAGGAAAATATATTATAAAATTTTGGGCAGAGTCTCCTCTGTAATTAAAACTTTTCCCAAAATTCCAATCATCACAATAATAATATCATTCACAATTTTATCCATCAAAAAGCCAACTCATCGCATCCCATTAGTTAAAAACAGTTTTTCTTGAAAACAAGCACACACAGGAACAAACACACATCAATCATAAATACATCGCATCCCATTAGTTTAAAACGTATTTTTTCTTGAAAACCAGCACATAGCAGGGACATGTAGTTATCTTCATAGTTGGACTCCCTGGCCCCCAACTATGGTATCTAAACTATCGCCAAACGTTACATATATGGGTTAGGAACCCACCTTTCAAATGTGATGGAGATCCAACAATTAATCAATCCATGATGGTGATTTTACTAAAACAGGTTTCGGGTCAAATTCGGAATCACTCAATTACAATGCATCTCAATCAAACTCCACATAACTTGACATCTACACCAAGAAATTTCACATGGATAATTCACATAACATTTCAACTAATCTAAACTAATCAAATAATAAAATAACACAAGAAATGCATCAAACATCTACTTTCAGTTATCGAAATTTCAGTGCGTTAGATTTGTCACCTAGGACCTCTAGGTTGATGAAAGCCATGTCAAAACAAATGGATGCAAGGTTTGAAGAGTTACAAAGGGAGACTGATAATCGTTGTTGTATCGTAGTTCTCAGATAGTGATTCTGTTATGAAAGTTCATTCAATTTCATTAGAAGCAGTTCAATCGAAGTAACTCCTAAATTAATTGAAATCATAACCTATTTGAAATATCATTCAACTAATCTGTGATTAAAATTCGAAATTAGGAAATGAATCCATAATCTAATCTGTTTTCAATCTTAAACACATTCATAATCATGAAAACTGAATAGGTGATTGAAGAAGAAAGTGAACATTCACACCGAATTTGAAATACTAAACCAGAACTCAAATTCCCTTTTGCTTGGACTGGATCCTTGGATTGATTGATTGTTTAGCCTCCCATGATCATCATCAATGAAAACCCCATGAAATTGGTGCACAAAAATGGAAAAACAGAAAACGAAAATGAAGAACACTGAAGAACAATGAAGAACAGTTAAGAGAAAATAAGATAAAGGGTTTTAATTCTGGAAATTTCTAAATTGTAATGTAAATTCTGTTTTTGCTAAAATGTAATGTAAATTCATTAACTAATTCACTAGCATATAGTGACTAAGTCAAAAGGAAAGAATGGACCATGAACAAGCCCATCTACTCTAAATAATTATGCTATTTATACAAATAAAAATCCAACTGGCAGCCCAAAATTCAAGTGCAGTGGTTCTGACTTCCAAGCCTAAAATGATCCTCCAAATGACAGAATTGGCCTTGGATTATCTCTGACAAACTTGTAGATCGTTTCCTTATCTTTCCATGGACTACGCATATGCTCAATTCGGAGTTCTGTAGAGCTCTGTAGGTCCTGCACAAGGAAGATAGGTCAAGTGAGTATAAAATCCAAAATAAGCAACAAATAGTAATTAAGCCCACTTGCTTGCCTAAGACAAAAACTGAATTAAAATGAGAAAATAAAAGTCCAAGAGAAGTCAAATAAGCAAAGAAGAATAGAAAAATATTTAACTAAAAACGCCCAATCAGAGATCCAAAGAAGGAGTCATCCAATTGGTAGTGTGAATGGAGAGGCTCATAGTGGTAGGAGGGTGAGTGAGTATGCTTCTTCTCATGGAGGAAATTATGAAGATGAGTAGAGATGAGGAAGATTGGAGGGTGAGGAGAGAAGAAAGAGAAGGGAGGAATGAAGGATTGAGTGAAGTGAAAATAAAAATTCCAAAATTTCGTGGCAATAATGATCCCGAAGAGTACTTTGAGTGGGAGATGAAAGTAGAACAAATTTTCTCATGCCAACAATTTGAGGAAGAAAAGAAAGTGACTCTAGAAACTCTAAAATTTGGTGGCTATGCTTATGTGTGGTGGAACCAAATTCAAATGGACATAGCGAGGTTGAGGAGACAAAGAGTAAATTTTTGGGATGACTTAAAGGCATGCTTGAGAGGAAGATTTGTTCCCACTTATTATGCAAGAGAAGTCCACAACAAGCTCCAAAGACATTTCCAAGGCTACAAGAGTGTTGATGACTGCTATAAGGAAATTGAATTGATGATGATAAGGGCTGAAACTGTGGAGAGCCAAGAAGCAACCATGGGTAGGTTCCTTCATGGCTTGAATAGAGAAATTCAAGTTGTGATGGAGCTACATTCTTATGCGACAATTTAAGAGCTAGTCCACAAAGCTCAACGGGTGGAGCAACAACTAAAAAGGAGAAAAACTTCCTTCTCCAAGACCAATGAGGCTGCAACTTCCAGCTAGAAGGACAAGCCTAGAAGGGAGGTTTCTCAAGTGGAAAATAAAGAAGAAAAGGTGAAGAGCTCAAGCAAAAAAATTAGTGATCCAAATCCAACAAGAGAACAATTATTTTGCTTGAGGATGGAGGCATAAAGAGTGAGTCTTCAAGTGACTCAAATAGCTCCTCAAGTGAAGAAGAAGAAGAAGAGCTAACAATAGTGGAGGCCGGGAGGGTGATCTCTTGATGGTAAGGATGAATGTTGAACAATTTTTTCCTAGAAAAAGAGGAGACTCAAAAAGAAAATATTTTTCACACAAGGTGTTTAGTTGAAAAGAAAGTATGCTCACTTATCATTGATGGGGGTAGTTGCACCAATGTGGCTAGTACAAGGCTTGTTGAGAAATTACACTTGCCAACCACAAAGCATCCAAAGCCATACAAGCTCCAATGACTTAGTGAAAGTGGAGAAGTGGTGGTAAATTCTCAAGTGCTCATTCCTTTTTCTATCAATTCTTATAATGATAAGGTTCTTTGTGATATTGTACCTAAGGAGGTTGGCCATATCCTTCTTGGTAGGCCATGGAAATATGATAGAAAAGTGATACACAATGGCATGGAGAACACTTTTGAGTTTGAGCACTTAGGCAAGAAAATTATTTTGAGGCCTTTGAATCCTAGACAAGTGTGTGAGGACCAGGTGAGGATAAAAGAAAAGAGAATTCATGAGTTGAAATAATACAGCACTTGAAAAAAAAATTCTGCAATCAAAATGTTATGCCCTATTCCTAGCAACGTAACGTAATGAGTAAAATCATTCAGTTCAAATTCTAAGGGCACTTTCCAGTCAAGCTTAGAATCTAATTTCATGAAACTAGTGATCAAGTAGAATCAAGAATTAAGAACAGAATGAAATTACCTATAAGGAATAGAAAAGATTCATGCATAAATAAATATTAAAAGAGATACATAGGGGTAAGAAGATTACATCCAATCCTTAAGAGAAGCTAGCCAATCATTATGGAGAGCGCCTCCTCAAGGGAAGAATTGATGAAGGGAACCATCACCGCTTCTTTCCGGTAGAGTCTCCACACTAATTATCACTTCTCTCACTCTCCTAACCTCTATCCCAAGCTACTCTAATGTACAAGGGCTGAGAATTTCGAAATGGGTGATATTGCTCAAGGTTTACATGGCTATTTATAGAATTTGGTCACTGGCTTGTGCCACTCGCCCAGGTGAGTGATTTTTCCTATGTTTGCTCGCCTTGGTGAGCTAGCCTTATCTCCTTGGAACTTGAACTCGCCTAGGCGAGCGATTTGGCCTGAGGATGCTCGCCTGGGCGAGTTAAAAGCTTAGTGATGAAGAAAGGTCTTGGGCATGGGCCTTTTTGCTTCTGACACCCCCAATTTTGATCTTTATGCCCTTTTTGCTTGCTTTGATGCTTCGGAAGTCATCGGAACCTATCAAAATACAACACGTGATTGGACTAATCTTTCAAAATGTGAAAAACAACATTTACAGAAGCACTAAATTCTAATTGATTAGGTTTAAGGTAAGTTTATAAGCAAATTTACTAAGATCAAAAAGATAAGTGTCGTATTGTAAACCTAGTTTTTATTAAAATAGGGCACTTATCACTTGATTCGAAGTTGTTCACTACCTAATAGGCCAGCATATAAGACTTCAACCATGGAAGCAAAAGAAATTCAAACACAAGTGGAAAAGCAAAAGAGATTACAAAGATACTTGACAAAGTGGAAACACAAGTGGAAGCAAGTGGTTCACAAGACTACTTCCTTATCTCCTTTTTAAATTGTTTATGGCTTTAATCCTTTAACTCCTCTTGATTTATTGCCATTACCTAACACTTCTTCTATGATTAATCATGATGCTTTTTCTAAAGCTTCTTATGTTAGGAAAATGCATGAACAAGTAAAGGCACATGTGGAGAGAAAAATGGAACAATATGCAAAGCAATCCAATAAGCACAAGAAACAAGTGATCTTTAATGAAGGAGATTTGGTTTGGCTTCATTTGAGGAAGGATAGATTCCCTCATGAAAGGAAATCCAAGCTCTAAGCTAGAGGAGATGGACTTTTCAAGATTTTAGAGAGGATCAACAACAATGCTTATAAACTTGAGTTGCCTAGTGAGTATGGTGTGAGTAATACTTTCAATGTTTGTGATCTTTCTTTGTATGATGTAAGTACAAGAGAGGATGAAAACATGAGGTCAAGTTCCTTTCTAGAAGGAGAGGATGATGGAGGTCCATTACAAGCTAAAGGTCAAGAAGAAGAGCTGAAGCACTTCCTTTGGTGAGCTTTAAAGGACCAATGACAAGAGTTAGAATGTAACACCCCGTAGGACTCCAGTGCGTTATCATTAATAATATTAGTTTATCTCTTAACACATCAATTTAAAACTCAGCGGAAGCACTGAATCGCTTTTCTTGATTCATTATGTATGGAATCAAACATATAACAACAGCACAAGCACAAGGCCAATAACATATCCCTGCTGATCCATTTCTCATCTCATAAACAATTTAGACAGATAAAAGAATACATAGGCAGATAATCAAAGATACAACAATTGAACTCAGGAGGAATCTCATAAACATATCATAAATAGTTTTGTACATAGTCATATACATCAGTATCTTCATCACACCGTGGTGATACAAATCATATCAGCCCTCACCGAGGGTGTACAGAACTATACAACCCTTATCAAGGGTACAAAGCATGAACAAAATCAAAACTGAGCCTTCAAGCTCCATCTGCTGCTCTCAGCCAAGCAGAAATGTCTCTACTCGGGCCTCCTGCCCTGAGACTACTCTCTTCTGCCTGAAGAGTCACCTGAAATCACAAATCCCCACACGGGGTGAGATACATATCTCAGTAAGCTCAGGGTCCTTGGGAAATCATCCCCACCCTGGCCCACAATTCACAGTACAAACATCAGACAAGCACACACATCAAATCTGGCCCAATGGTCTGGCCCTCTGACCCTCATACACATGAGCAGTTATCTGCTCCACACCCATGGCAGAGAACCCTCAATGCCCTGGCAGAGAACCCTCAATGCCGTTCCACGTGGCAGAGAACCCTCAATGCCCTTGGCAGAGAACCCTCAATGCCCTCAATACATGGCAGAGAACCCTCAATGCCTTTCACAGTTCATAGCACAACCAGGCACAAATGCACACCTAGTAATATAAGTATGCGACAATCAATGCATGCATTATGAATATGACCACCACTCCCCCGGAGTGTGGTGTGCAACCAAGTGGGAAATCATTTCCCAGGGACTTAGAACTTACCTGGCAAAGTATCACTCTACAGTTCTTTCCCTGGTCTGTGGCTCCCACCACCAACAGTTCCAATATCACGTCCTAATCAAGGCATATACTAATATCAAAACCAATCCACAGGCATTCAAACTCAGAGCATATCATATACAGAATTCCCCTATCCTAGGGTTCAACCATTTCAGCCCAGCGCACACTAGGCCATCATAATCCTTTACAAGGTCTCTCAAGGCTGCATACCAAGCATCTAAGTCATCCCAGACTCAATGCACAGCCTATACATATAAGCTCTGGCCAACATTAGCCCATAATTCAAATGTCACTGGAACGGTCTGAGTCTCACTCAAAGCACCGTTCATCTAGCCTTTCAGGCTCATAACAATCATAAACAAGGCTCTAGCATGTCAGAAAACCAACAACAAGTGACTCTACATCAGTTACACATGCCTACACCAAGCCATGATTCAAAGTTCTCTAAATCAGAAATGGAAAGCCAATCCTTTATCACTAAACCATTCTAAACAAGTTTCTTTACAGGACCCTAGGCTAATTCTAGCCCCAACTCATATGGGTCACTATTCATAGGAAACCCCAAATTCTAAAATAGCTGGAGAAACTTGAGTTTCTTACCTCAGTGGCGACTAGAAAGACCTCAGGACAGCTTCCTTGAGCCCTGGTGTCCTTAACACGCCTTGGGTCTCCGCCAAAATCAAGTTCTCTGAGCTTCTCCTGGAGATTCCACTTCTCACTCACAAAGGGGTTTTCAAGAGCAGAAATGAAGGATTAAGGCTTTCCAAATGTTTCTATCAAGTTCAACAGTCATAAGGAGGTGTTTAGGCCAAGATATAAGGTCACAAAAGGCTTGGGACAAGCTTCAATGGAGGTTTGGGGCGTGGGGAAAAAGAAACCATGATTTTTGGGCCAAAATATCATAAAATGGCCTTTAATACTGGTTCTGCCGACGTTCCCGCGCTAATCGCGCCATATATGGCACTATTCGCCCCAAATTAGCGCAACTAAAAGCTTCCTAGGTATTTATGGCGCTAATCGCGCCACTACGGTGCTAACCGCGCCAACTGGGCGCGTCTGTGGCGCTAATCGCGCCAAACTGACGCTATCCGTGCCATCAAGCCGCAAGAAATGACCTTCTGGTGCAATTTCATGCTACTGGCACCATATCCCACGCTACTGGCGCCGCATCCCACGCTAACCGCGCCGTTCCCACACTGTTAGCATGGGAAATTTTTTTATTTTATTTTTTTTTTGAAAAAAACCAGGTTATTATATTCTCCCCACCTTTTTAAGAATTTTGTCCGCAAAATTTAGAGACATACCTATCAAGCAACTCGGGGTATAGCTGCATCAGCTCCTGCTCTCGTTCCTAAGTCGCCTCCTCAGGTGTCCTGCCTTCCTATTGCACTTTGACGATGGGAATGGTCTTGCTGCAGATCTGTTTCTCCATCCGGTCTAGAATCCTCAGGGGTCTTATAGGACTCGTCAGATTCTCTCTGATCTGAACTGTGTCTGGCTCTACCACATGTGAGGGATCAACCACATACTTCCTCAACTGAGACACGTGGAACACATCATGTAGCCCTAACAATTGGGGAGACAAAGCTAGCCTATAGGCCACTGGTCCAACCTTCTGAAGGATCTGATATGGACCAATGAACCTAGGACTCAGCTTCCTCACACCTAAAGCTCGTCCTACACCCGTCACTGGAGATAGCCTCAGAAACACATGATCACCCTCCTCAAACTGCAAGGGTCTGTGCTTCTGATCATAATAGCTCCTCTGTCGACTCTGAGCTTTCATCAACTTGTCTCTGATCATCTTGATCTGCTCAGAAGTCTCTTGAACCATCTCAGGTCCAAGGAGTTGTCTTTCTCCTACCTCTGTCTAACACACTGGAGTTCTGCACCGTCGGCCATACAAAGCCTCGTAAGGTGTCATGCCCAAACTGGCATGAAAGCTATTATTGTAAGAGAACTCCACCAGAGGTAGATATCTGTCCCAGCTAGTACGTTGCTCCAAGGCACAAGCTCTCAGCATATCCTCCAGAGTCTGGATGGTCCTTTCAGTCTGACCATTGGTCTGAGGATGGTAGGCTGTGCTGAGTCTCAGCTGGGTCCCAAAAGCATCCTGAAGAGCACCCCAAAACCTCGAGGTGAACTTCGGATCTCTGTCACTAATAATGCTCTCAGGAACACCATGCAGCCTCACAATCTCCTTTACATATAGCTGGGCCAACTTTTCTGTAGTGTAGTCAGATCTCACAGGTAAGAAATGAGCAGACTTGGTCAGCCTGTCCACAAACACCCAGATGGAATCACATCCACTCTGAGTCCTCGGTAACCCTACCACAAAATCCATGGAAATGCTGTCCCATTTCCATTCAGGGATCTGTAAAGGCTGAAGCAGACCAGACGGTCTTTGATGCTCAATCTTTACCTTCTGACACACCAAACACTTTGTCACATGTTCAGCTATGTCTCTCTTCATCCCTGGCCACCAGAAATTCCTCTTCAAATCATAATACATCCTAGTGGCTCCTGGATGAATACTGAATTGGCCCTTATGTGCCTCAGATAGAACGACATCTCTCAGCTCGCCCTCAGGCACCACAATACGACCTTGGTACTTCACCAAGTCGTGATCCTCCCAGGAGACTTCCTGCTGGCCAATCAGGGCCCTCACATACTCATCTTGCTGCTGAGCTTCTCGGATTCTCCTGATCAGCTCATTATCGACCTTGGTCCTGCTCAACTCAAGACCATGTGCACCTTCTGTCACTGTTAGGTGCATGTCTCTGAATTGCTCTATCAGCTTGCAATCAGAGATCATCAAACATGCAACAATCACATTCTTTCTGCTCAAGGCATTAGCAACCACATTTGCCTTACCTGGATGGTATCTCAACTCGAAGTCATAGTCCTTCAAGAATTTCATCCAACGCCTCTGTCTCATATTCAGCTCTTTCTGATCAAAGAGGTATCTGAGACTCTTGTGGTCACTGAACACTATCAACTTGGCACCATACAAATAGTGCCTCCATATCTTCAGAGCAAACACCACAGCTGCCAACTCCAAGTCATGAGTAGGATAAGGCTCTTCATGAGGTTTCAGTTGCCTGAAAGCATAGGCAACCACCTTCTAATCCTGCATCAACACACATCCAAGTCCCCTCTTGGACGCATCACAAAACACCTCAAAGGTTCCTTCAGGATCAAGAAGAATCAACACGGGAGCTGTGGTCAACCGCTCCTTCAGCTCCTGGAAACACTGCTCGCACTCATAGGTCCAAACAAAGGGAACCCCCTTCCGTGTGAGTTGAGTCAGAGGTATCACCAACTGAGAAAACCCCTGAATAAACCTCCTGTAGTAGCCAGCCAAACCCAGGAAACTACGGATCTCAGATACGTCCTTGGGCCTCTCCCAAGACATTACTACCTCTATCTTGCTGGGATCCACTGATACACCAGCTGCTGAGATCACATGGCCAAGGAACTTTACCTCTGATAACCAGAATTCACACTTGGCCAACTTAGCATACAGTTGCTTATCCCTCAAAATCTGAAGGACCGTCCGGAGATGCTCGGCATGCTCTATCTCCGTCCTGGAGTAGATCAGAATGTCATCGATAAACACCACCACAAACTGATCCAAGAAAGGTCTGAATACCCTATTCATATAATCCATGAACACTGCTGGGGCATTCGTCAGACCAAACGGAATGACCTAATACTCAAAGTGACCATACCTAGATCGGAAGGCTGTCTTAGGTATGTCTGCTGGCTTAATCCGAATCTGATGATATCCAGATCTCAGGTCTATCTTGGAGAACACCCTGGCTCCCCTCAACTGATCTAATAGATCATCAATACGAGGCAGAGGATACTTGTTCTTCAGAGTAACCTTGTTCAACTGCCTGTAGTCCACACATAGTCGCATACTGCCGTCCTTTTTCTTTACAAAGATCACCGGTGCTCCCCAAGGCGAAACACTCGGTCTAATGAACTGCTTGGACAGCAGGTCCTCCAACTGCACCTTCAGCTCCCTCAGTTCCACACCAAGAACCAGATCTATGGAGAACTCTATCTCCCTCTCTGGTGGTAATTGAGTTATCTCCTCAGGAAACACATCCATGAACTCGTTCACCACAGGGATCTGAGACAAATCAACACCTGGCTTATCTTCTGTCACACCCAAGAAGATATAGCCCTAAGCTCCCTCCATGATCGCCTTGCGAGCTTGCAAGACTGATAAGAATGAGGTAGAACTCGAACCTGTCTCATCAGAAGGAACAACCACCCTCTTCTGACAACAGTCTAGCATCACGCCATACTTAGCCATCCAGTCCATACCCAAAATCATCTCAAGGGTAGGCATCGCTAGACAAAACAGATCTATCACATAGACTCTGCCCTCATACACAAACTGCACGTCCTTGCAACACTTGCTCACCTGACATCTCTCTCTAGATGCAGTAATAACCTCCATCGGAGGGATAAAACTGAACTTAGGCAATCTGAGCCTATCAACAACCACATCCTAAATGAAGGAGTGTGTAGCTCCAGAATCAAATAACACTCTCACATCACAGTCATCTATCAGAACTGTACCTTTGATCAAGTCTGGAGCTCTAGATGCCTCTCTGGCATCCACTGTGTACACCCGTCCTGCTGTGGGTGTCGTCATCTCCAATGGAGCAGCCTGTGCCCGTCTCTCTGTCTGAGGGCACTCTCTGGATATGTGGCCTGGCTTGCCACATCTGAAACAGATGATCTGGCCTGTAGAACATGCTCCCAAATGCTCCTTTCCACAGGCTGGACACTTCGGGATAGGTCTTCCCCGAGCTGAACCCCTCTTGAATCTGTCAGAGGGTGCAGAGACTCTCAACATCTTACCCTTATTCTTCTCGGGTGGGCCAGAACCGTTGGGCCTTCTTCCCTCCTGTTTGTCTGAGGGAGCAGGCTGTCTGCCTCTTTGTCTCTGCAGGATACCCTCTACTTGGCGACTCTGTCTCACTAGGGTATCCACATCTCGTGGCCCAAGACCAGCCACTAGCACCTGAATGTCATCCCTAAGTCCCCTCAGGAACTTAGCTGCTAGAATCTCAGCTTCAGGCAAAGGTCTCCTGAAGTGTGCATACTGGGCCAGCTCGTTAAACTGGGCCAGATACTCGTCCACCGTCAAGGTCCCCTGGATGAGTCCCTCAAACTCCGCCTGCTTCTGCTCCCGGGCATCTCTAGGAAAGTACCTGTCCAGGAAGCAAGCCTCGAACAACTGCTAGGTAATCACCTCTCCCCGACCTCTCAGAAGTGGAACTGTGGTCTTCCACCACTTGTGGGCGTCACCCTGAAGCATATAGTTTGCATACAACAACCTCTAGTGATCAGGGCATTCCATCACCTCAAAAATCTTCTCTAAGGCTTGCAGCCACCCTGGTGCAGCCACTGGATCATAGCCCCCTGAGAACACTGGAGGGTCATGCTTCCTGAATGTAATCAGCATCTTCCCTCTGGCTGCTGGATCACTCTCAGCCTCTATCTGGGACATCAGGTCCCCTCGCTGGTGACTCCCACCAACCTGCTGGCGACTAGCCTCGCCCTCATGCGCAGGAGGTGTGGAGGATACTCTGTCATCCCTCCTAAGGTTCTTCACCTCCTCTAACGGGTCCTGGTTAGCCTTCATCAAGGCCTCATTCACCTCTCGGGTGGCAGCCATCTCTCGCTGCATCTCCCCCTGAGTCTGTCTATTAGTAGCTATCTCTTGCTGCATATTGTTAAGACTTTTGGCAAGCGTACCAATTGTCGTTGTAAGTTACAAAATTTATAAAAGTTCGTCTCCACAGGGACTTGTGCTACTCAATTAATCCAAATAAAACTTAACAGTTAAATAGTTATGTACAATGAGTATGGTCGAGGTTTGGATGATTTTACGGAAATAAAGAAATATTACGAAAGATTACGGAAGCTAATAAAATGATTTTAATTAACTAAAGAAAAGCGTAGGATTGGATTTCATCGTTCATACCCTTAGTATTCAATTAATATTACCATGCATAAGTTATTTTCTATTATTAT
>PYAF01001293.1:905907-940589 GCA_007407185.1 Glycine tomentella | reverse complement strand
CCAGCAGCTCCAATGCACAACAAAATCGCAACAACGGAAGGAAACGCACTACTCAGTGTGTAGCAGTGTAGCAAACAGTAAGTCATCAGAAAACCAAAACGCAGCCATAATAAAAAACAAAGTGAAGGGCAATTTCGGATTTCCACTGTGCGGATATAGTGTATGAAGAAAAAATTATAGTGTATAAAGCAACACTCTTGGGAGAGATAGGAGTATTTCTGTCCGTTTGGGTCTTTTCGGAAGTGCATAAAACAAAAAAGGGGGTGCAGGAAATAATTCTCAAAATTTTATTTAATTTGGGTTATGCTATTTGTTATTGCTACTCTTGAATCATTAAGAAATATACAAGTTATCTCTTTAGGCATTTTTATGTTTTGGTAACTATAGTCTTCCTCAAAACCTATACCTAATCCAATCTCCTAACAGTGTCAAGGCGGGTATTAAAAGATTCATAAGCTTCTTCTTCGTGCCTACACGTGTGTTTTTCTTTTTGGGGCTTATTATTTCACTTAAAATGGCAAAGAGATAAGCTATATAAAGAAAATAAATAAGTAGTGCAACATTTGTCATCTCTATCAGTATACTACTCCGACTTCATTTTCTTTTCCCAAATCAATTAAATGACAATAACTCAAAATGTTCGAAGACTCTTTGAAGGATGGACACACGAGTAGAGCAAGAAAAGGAGAATATTAAAATTTTTCTTAAGAAGTCACTTGATTTGATATTTAGCTTGTTCAGTTTCCCACTTTCTCTCTTGACTTATATGCAAATGTATTAGTAGATTATTTATAAATGCGTGTTTTTTTATAAGTAAATAGTTTAGAAGTATTTAAATATAAAGATTTTGAACTATAAATCACAAATTAGTTTAGAGTTTTTTAGCACATTTATCATTCACTAGAGCAATCTTACTCAAGTGGAACAAAACTACAAGATGAAAATTTATTTGTAGTGTAATATTACACAAACAATACATACAAAACAAATATACTTATTAAGCATAATTAGATTAACCTCCAAATTTAGGTAAGATTTTAGTATTAATTTTTGGAGTAGTTCTATGAAAGCAGAAAAAAAAAACCCATTTTTGGCATCAGTCACGACTCAAGAAGTTATAACATACAATAAAAACTGAGTGTGACTAAGTGTGTTAGGACATCCCAAAGTCACCGAGCATGCATGCCAACTTATCATTATTTTCTCTCCTTAGAATTGCATCATTGGTAAAGTTGTTTTTGTTTTTTCTCAGCAAAAATATAATAGTATATAAGTAGGCACCAGGGGTACCAAAACCCTTTTACAAGTAGGCATCATTGGTAAAGTTGTAAAACATGCAAACTACAATGCACAGATTCCAAAACTCATTTTAGTATAAATTCTCCTTTAAACCAAAAAAACGAAAAAAAAAAGTGATTCCTACAGAAATTTATAGCTGTTTACCATCATTAAAAAAAATTACTCATTTGATCCAACAACTTTACACTTGCTTAATTTTGTATATCAAAAAGCAGTCATACACCCTTTGTCGTTTCAGTCAAACAAAATTGTAGGGCAACAGCAAAAGTTTGAGGAAATCAAACAGACAACATTCACATTCAGCAACTCACTGCCCATTTCACGTAACCAATAACCATCTCTAGTGATTTAAAAGGAAATTTATATCAGTTATGCCCATGCCCCTTGATCCTCCTGTCCCAGATGGTTCCCTAGGCAGTTGTTTCTTCTTCTCCTGTAACGCCAATATTTGTTCTTCAATGCTGTTTCGAGCAATCAATCGAACAATCTTCACATCCTCTTTCTGTCCAATGCGGTGGACACGATCCATCGCCTGTTCCTCAACTGCATGGTTCCACCATGGCTCCATAAAGTACAGTCTAGAGGCAGATGTGAGATTTATACCTGCACTTGAAGCCTTGAGGCTTGCAAGCAGAACTGTTGGCCCATCTATTCCTTGGGATTGAAACTGCTCAATAACATTGGCCCTGTGTTTAGCATTCATTGTCCCATCAAGACGCAGGGTCTTGAATCCAGCTGCGTTCAGAGGCTCTTCCAATAACAATAGCAGCTTTCGAAATTGTGAAAAAACAACGGACTTTGCAGCTGGATGTTGGTCCCTTGATTCTGTAAGAAGTTTTATCAATGTAGACGCTTTGGAGGACAACCCTGTTTGTGATGATGAGCACTCTTCAGCACTATCTGCCTTGAAAGACTCGGGAGGGGCTGAGAACAAGTCAGATTGTCTGAGGCTGCGCCGGCAAAGAGGACAACATGATTTTTTATTTTGTAGAGCTCTCACAATACAGACTCGGCAGAAGATGTGAGCACAACGTGTGATCATAATCTCTATCGGGGGAGACAAACAAATTGGACAGTCAAAATCTTCACCATCTTGCACCTGCCCAAGTAATGCTTGCAGCAGTTCAGGATTATTGGAGGCATCTGCTTAGAAACAAACCATGAACTGTTAGTAAAATAAAACCTTGTTATACATGATTCATAACTCTCCTGAATACTAATTTAATTGTAAGTTTCACTGAGTCGAAAACAGAAATCCATCACTAATGACATAGCCAAATATATTGTTAAATATCAGTTTACTACATAACAGACTTATTGACAATAATCATTTTGCAAATGGTCAAAGCAAATTCAACCAAACACAGCAAACTCATAATATAAAATATTAGAAAACAATAACTTAATTATAAATAATCACATCCAAGGAGAATCAAATCAAATACAATGATTACAAAAGAGACATTTCTAATTGCATAATGATTGTTTTCCTTTTAGCAGGCAAACCTTCCTTTCCCAGTCGAATTAAGCTGCTAAGAAGTCATTCACCATCTAGAGTTTCACAGCCACAAAGATTAAAAAATGGGACAGAAATTGCCAAGTTGGTCTACCAATCATCAAGTAAATTACTACCTTCCTATTAGTATTGTACCCCTTCCCCTGGTACACCTTTCAGAGCATAATACTATATTCCTAACAATTCACATATACATTTGGACATACGATCACAGATTCTATTTGTGAAAATCTAAATGTGAAGATGAAATGAGTATAATCTTCCATTTCTCACTACATGTAACTGTGACCTCATTGCTTAAAATAAAATATTCTGCCAATATGCATGTAGCTCAATTTGAAGTGATGATAGAATTGGAGGGTTGATCCTCCATTAGTGTCCAAATCCTACTCCCCTACCCAAGAACTTACATTTCCATTGTATGCACACACACTAAGAAAAGGATTTCAGTTCAACAGCTACATAATTGAACTCGAGGAAGGTACTTTTCCACACCCCAATAAGAAAACAACAATTTTTTATAAGATAGGTACATAAATTATTCAACCACATAGAACTTCCTCAGTTCTATCTTAGTTCATTCATATAATGTCATACAAACAATGCTTCAGAGAATCAGAACCTCATCAAGCTGAAATGTTCCATTTAGATGAACAGCAATTTATGCATTCATCCAGAGATATGTTCTCAAGACCACAAGACACTCTCAACCTCACAATGCCAACCCTTTAATTAGCTGAAGACATAATAGCTAACTTCAACTACTAAACAGTTTATCAACCAAATCTACTCCTTTAATCTCTCAATGGCCTGGGAGAACAATCCATAGACAAACAGTTGCTAATGTCAGTGGCAGATGCTACTCCTCTCTTGTACCTTTCACTATTTGATAAAACAAAAATGGTGATCTGACCTCTGGCTCTAAGGATGGTGATACATGCATGAAATAATCAATATGGTACTATTTTGTTGTCATTGCTGGTAAAAGTTTCTTTGAAATTGAATGAGAAAAATATCTTAGACACATAATGTTTTTAAACTAAATTCAGGATGAAGCAATTATGGAACTGAAAAAGAAAGCTTGAGAAACCTAATTGGACCCAGTAGAGGAAACTATCAAGTAAATATCTGAAAGGAAAAAACATACCTTCAATATTTTTTAGGAGTAGCGACTGACCATTCCACAGTTTTGAATCAGTACAGATTTGGCGAAGTCTTAGAATCCTACTTACTACAGCAGAATAATGGGACACTAGATTGTCACCATAGCCATACCTACTCAACGCTATCTTTGTTTCCTGTTTCAACTGATCATACAGTTGACGTTCATCGAAAGAAAGCTCGACATAACAAATCTCAATGGTTTTGGATGGCAGCCCCACCAATGTCATATCTTTTGTTCTTCGCAAAGCAATTGCCTCCATCAAAATCTACAAAATAAGCCAGGAAAACCATAACCTTACACAAAAAATATAAGATAGAAAATAAAATTACCAGGAAAACCATAATTAGTAAGCATCATTAAATTTAAGCACCAAAATTCTACAGTTTATGCATACTTGCAATGGCAACCAACCAACCAACCTCTGATCAGAAAAATAACTAATCATACATCAATGATGATGTTACCTGCAAACGTACGAGCCCTTTGTCTTTGCCGTTATTAAGAGATCGTTGCACCAACTCTCTCCATTGTTGTCTCACTGAAAAGGGTTGAAACCGCAAAAAGACCATTATAGAAAACAAATCAATGCAACCATTCTGAATCGGCGTCCCGGTGACAGCCCATCTGCACTGAGCACTCAACTTGGTAACCGCCACACTCTGCCGAGAATTGAAATTCTTGATGGTGTGTGCCTCATCCAGCACAATTCTCCGCCAATGCATATTCTTGGCCGGCATCTTGGGCATATTCTGTTCGCCAGCCAAAGTAGCATAAGTGGTCAACACCAGATCATTACTATTGAGTTCAAAAGGATCCTCGGTCCTCCTTTCTCCATAATACATGTAAGTCTTCAGTGCACCAGACACAGTGTGTTCCTCCAATTGCGAGATCCACGTCGACATAACAGAAGGAGGACACACCACCAAGGTTGCATTTGTTCTAAATCCCTTCTCAGGGGAACTGCTCTCACTTTCATTCTCACTTTCACGCATTCTTCTTTTATCCAAAGTAATAGACTTTCTGTCCGTTCTCCACTTCTTAGAGACACCCACTTGGCTCCTTTTATCAAAAGCAATCAAAGAAAGCAAAGTTAGGGTCTTTCCCAACCCCATTTCGTCGGCAAAGATGCCACCTCGTAAAGGGTCAGGCCGGTTATCCGATTGATAATCAGTCAAGATATTAACGAATTTGCCTTCACTTTCTTCCCAGAACGGCGGGAGATCATCGGAGTTTTCGCGATGGACGAGCCACGCGAGAGCCTCCTTCTGGTGCTGGAGAAGCTCTGTTTTGATGATGGTCCTCGGAGGCTCCAGGATTGGGATAGCAGGGTTCTTGCCGGTGTAGCTTTGGTTGACTTTATTGAAAATGGCGTCGATGGAGGACGACTTCTTCTGAGCGCGGGTCTCCTTGACGGCGACGGAGTCGGAGAGGGTGAAGGAGGCGTCGGAGTCGGTGATGATCTTGAGCCCTGCGTCCTCGATGGCGTTTTTGACGGCGTTGAAGTCGGAAATGCGGGCGAAGACGTGAATCTGGCAGGAGATGCGGCGCTCATTGCTGGCGGTGGGGACGATGGCTTCGAGTTTGACGAGGTTTTGGTCCATGAGGGGGGAGAGGGCGGCGGCGACGGAGCGTTCGACGTAGCCGACGGGGAGGCCGTGGGTGTTGACGACTTGGATGGCGTCTGGGTAGTTGGGGTCGGAGGGCTCGCGGGCCAGGCCCACCAGAGGACGGTGGCCGTGGAGGGTGCCGGAGACGTGGCTGGTGCCCACGATGTTGGAGATGATGAAGCCCAACAGGAATTTGTCTGACGTTGACGATTCTGAAGACTCGGAACTACGATCATCTTCTTGCCAATCCATTGCGCTCGTTCTTGAAGAGAGGGTTTGGGGTTTGGCCGTTGGGGTTTTGAATTGAAATGGAAATGAAACGACGGTGACAAAGGGGCGGGAATTTAAAGATTATGAAACTTCGTGTGCGCAAGTGTGTCTCTGCTTTTTTATTTATTTATTATTTCACTTCAAATAAGCAAAGAAAATAAATAAGTATAGGCTGTAGAGAATCGTTTATTTATTTATTATCATTGAAATGGGTAATTTTGTTTCCAATTATTATTAAAATAATATAAAATTTATGTTATAAGTATCAGTAAATATAGTAGTGTTTTTTTTTGCTATTATTTTAAATTAATTAGTTTAAAATTTAATGAAATGAACACTCATGTTTCTAATTAAAAATTGAAAAATAAAGATAAATAGTCTTTAAAAATAATAAGGACAAAAATGTTATTTAGTTTTATTTTAAATATAAAATAAGTATTAGAGAGGGAAATAATAATGTTTTATTTTTTAATAATAAAATTGAAAATTCTCATTTAAAAATATTTTTTTTTAAATTTGAATTATAATTATTATTTTTTATTTATTCACTATCAAATTCGTAAATTCATATACAACTTCTAATTTAAGAACTTGTCCTTAATATTTTTTTTTTTTTGTTCCTAACAGTCTTTGAAAGCAATTAAGACATTATCAAATATCAAATGTAGGCTCCTCTCTCAATTGAGATTCGAACTTTAGTTTGTCAAATTATAGGGGGATTAATTTATATGTAGTTTTCTTATATGTACTTTTCGTTACTCCAGTTTTAGGGGGAGTCTTGTTCTTCATGATAACACTGATATCCTTCTATATCTAATATATGTATTGTTTGGCTGTTCAAAAAAATATTGATTGACTTTACAACTTTGCTTGCAAAGACAGTGTCACAAAGACCGTCAACGAAAGAAATAATAACTTCGAGCTCTTTCAAACCAATTTTTTGAACATGAGAAACTTAAGACAAAAGAGGAAGAGGTTCATGCAATACAAAACTTAATTAATGGACAAGGTAATGAAAAAAAAAAAAAAAACTTAGTCAAGTCACTTGGGAGCAAGGATCAGTTGGTTAGCTTGTTCGAGAGCTTGGTTCAAATAGGAAAGAGATTGATTCTTTTCAAAGACTAATTTGATTTTTTTTAAAGGAAAAATTCACTATTTATCTTATTTTCTTTATTCAAGTCGTCATGATTATTTTTGTTTCAAAAGGAAGAACAAAATTTATTAATAAAAAGGCCAAAAATCGAACACAAGATGTGTACTACCAAGCCAACCTCACAGAGTAAAGATATGCCAAGAAAGCAAAAATGAAGGTCGTAAGCAAACCCAACACATGTTGTGAAAGCCGAACATGGATCACAGACATCAATACTAGCCCACCAAAAGAAACACATGAAGTGATGATCATTTAAAGTGGACAATTGCTTCCTGCAGTCCCCTTTCGGAATGATCATTTAATATGAAAAGTGCAGAAAAAACAAACACTCTTTAGAGTGATTAGTTAATTCAGTTTATAATTCTAGTCCTGAAGAATGTGAATATATATATATATATATATATATATATATATATATATCCTTCATGACAGATATTTTTAATATGACTCCAAGGAAATTCAGTAATTCACATAGTAAGTTGTAGTGTTGTAAGTTGAAAATTATAATGAGATTTTTTTAAATTAATTAAAAGCGATGAAATCATGAGTAAGACTCATTAAAAAAGTAGCAAGACTTACACAATTTTGTGAATTTTATCAAATTTCAATTAATAATAGAAAGTGTGTTAGAAAAAGAAAAAGTATATTAGAAGATGTATATCATTAATCAAGGATGTCTAACTCAGTTTATTAAACATAGTACTAAGTTATTGTAAATCTCTTGATACTTATCTTTGATTCCTAAAAGAAAAGATATATTATTATTATTATTATTATTATTTAAAAAAAAATAATGTGTTTTTAATATTTCTCAATTATAATCCATACCCATTACAAACAGAAACGAAGTGTCCGACACAACTTTGCATCAACTTCGGGATAGTGAAAGGCTTTAATTTTATTTATTGTTTGTTTCGTTTTCTTTCGCTGTTAAGGATAGTGAAAGTTATTGAATCCAATGACAAGGTGCCTTCCTTTGGAGAAGCACAAACCAACTTTCATGCCATCCTAAAGATTCTTTTATCCAACCTGATCCTAAAGGTACCATTTTATTTCAAATAACTAACCCTAAAATCGTCCAAATGCCCTGAATTTTCAAATGGCATATGCCTTTGGAGAAGGAAGCCACTATGGTAATTTTGTTCGGAAGAATGTGGAACATATAAACCTTATCTGACTTAGTACACACAATCATTGGCTGATGCTATAGAAATTTGGATACGAGTGATTATATTTGGACAACCAAAAAATTTATACACTCAAACAACAACTCTCTTTTTATTACAATATATCTTCGATTAAATCAATGGTGTATTTCTCTTCTCATTCTTTCTCTCTCAAATTATAGACAATTCAAGATTGTCCAAAAATACATTTTTCTTTGGATATGGACATATCGACAAAGTTTAGTGAGATTTACAATGGGATTAGGATGTCTCTATGATTAGCTGAATCAAAGTTGTCCAAATGACCAGTGTAATCATAACATTATTTTTTAGTGGGAAAATATTGTTTACTTTTGGAGGGTTAGTACTTGTGATGCATTTGGTCTCACAGATGTAGACTCACAAAATCAGTCAGACCCACAGAATTAAATGACTGATGTAAATAATGTTCTCAATTACTTCTGGACAATGTAGACACCACTTGTGGTATGCTAGTAAGTTTCATAGTGCGGAATATTTTGTTGTAACTAAATAGTTACACTATAAGGCCCCACTTCATGAGTTCATGATTGTGTAATACAAAGTTGTTGTCTAGAGGAAGGCCACATTCTGGTGATTGAGAAAATAGTTCACAAGTTGTTGAAGTTGATATCCATTGTATCACAGCTGATAGATAATATTTGTCTTGATCCAGTTGAAATAATTTCTCTTATACAAACAAGTCAGTAGTGGATGAACTGAAGAAATTCTTACATCGGCTAAAAAAGATTTTGAAGTATCACGCACACACAATAAAGATTTCCCACCATATAATTGATAGATATCCTGAGTGTGCAACTAAAATACTTCAGAAGTATATCATTTCAGGATCATTTAGAGACATGAGCATAACAAGTAGCACATGGAACATGGAGCATAACTATTAGCAGGATATTTGCATCAATAGGTAGACTACACATATCTATATATAGGGGGAGCATATAAATATGTCATTTGAGCATTAAGTAAATTATTGGGTTCAGAGGGGGGGAAGGGGGAGGATAATAACAACTAAAGTTGTAATCCTTTGCGATAGCTATAACAAGATTCATAGCCAGCAATAACCCAATAAAACAAATAAGAAAAACAAAATCGTTGATGAAACAAAATTATAATCAGTTGATAATTCATATTGGCATCTATACCTATGGATATTGAAATGTTAGTTTATGCTCAGCAAGTTACTTATGAAATATAATTAGTTCCTAAATTTAATTAAGGTCAAATGTAGGCTGAGTCTCTCTATGATTGTTGGGATAGATTCAAAAATCTCTTTAAAAAGTGCCCTACCATGCCATATACCAGTGACTCTTGCAGTTGAATATGTAAATGGACATCGTGAGCATCCAAATCTTAGTCTTACCTCATGATTGGTGTAATAATTAAAGTTTTGCTTGGATAAGTTTCTCTAAATACTTATAAGTAATTAGAGGAGAAGAAAATAACTAAAAAATAAAATAAATTAACTTCTCGAACTTGAAGACTAAAATTAGTTTTTATCCATAAATGAAAATCAAGTTTTTCTTTTTGTTATTATTGTATTGATATGAAATATTCAATCGACTTTATCGATATCTAATTTTCGTCAGAGAATCTGGTTGATCACTTTTAGTGGGATTCTCCCTTTCTTAATCACATTTTTTTCTATCCACAAAGTTCATACTTGAATCCTTACTTAAGGGGGATTGAATTTAATATCACTCAGATAAGTAATTTGTTGGTGTTAAAATCATCAGTTTTCAGGAAAAGGTAAAACATTTTAACTTCTCCTATAAGGATAATTTCAACTACTGACTAACCAGAAATGGTTATGACATCCAGAAATATAATCCACGACGGCAAATGAAGCCGAGCAATCATTTTAGAGAGCACAACTCATTATGAGGAATCGCCAAGGAGACAGGATCTAAGTGTTAGCTTCAACTTTTGAAGAATGACAAAAGTGAAATCATAATAAGAGAAATGGGTCCAACATGGAAAACCTGCCATCATCCTATGCTATAGAAAGAAATTAAGGTATTTTTCATTGTTTTTGCTTTACCCTCATCAAATCACAACATGGATACCCTCAACTTCAATTCATGTTTATATATAAATTTGTGATTTTGTGTCTATGAGTGCAGAGTTCAATTTAATTTGCTTCACCATCTGCTATGAGTGAAGTAATGCATGCAAATTGAATACAGCAATATTATTGTGAAGGCCATGGTATATGTTTTCCAACAATATTATCAGAATCTAATTCTCAACTGAAACATTGAGCTATAAAAAAAAATAGCCTTTTAGTTACACAAGCAGCATATTTTCTGCATGTTCTTTTACAAGGTTAGAATTAAAAGCAAACAGAAAAAACTACGTACCACTTTAATTGCAGAACCTTCTACATTGACCAAATATTCTATCTAATTAGAGCTTTCCCTTTATGCTTTTGCGGCCATTTTAGGACCAGACTAGATGCCATGCATTTTCCATCTCTCTTAAAAGTCTCAATATTCTTGGTTCCTTGCCTGCAATAATGTCAAAAGGCCTAATTTTGCAACAGTTTCTTGCTTAATACCCTTCTCTACTAATCACTCCGGCAAAATCAATAAATTAACCACGAGGACAATCTACCCTCCTCCACATCAAAACACATGATTAGTTATAAAAAATTGTTGGCCCAAGTGATTTTACACTTTGGTCTGTATGAGATTGATCATCGACTTGAACATGGAGTTGCAACTAGAAGTACCATTTTATCCCAAAACTGATTATTTTGATGGAGATAATTAGTTGGATGTCAAATAAAAACTCCAAATACCTCTTATTAAAACAAAAAAAAAAAAAAACATGGTTGATTTCTTCATTAAATCACTTGCTATATTTTTATTTGAATTTAATAAGAATACACTAATTTTTACATTATTCTCCGGTCACATATTATCATACATGATAAATTTTATTAAAATTTTTATAATAATTACTTTACAAATCATGTAATAGATACATTGGTCTGAACATGTTAACAAACATAAACAATACATTCAGATCAAACAGCGAAAACAGCGAGGAAAAATAAATTTTAGAGGTACCTATCTCCAGCCATTGTTATCGACCTTTCTTAACTTCAGAGTTTTGGCTTTCGAGACCCTCACTCGCTCAAACTCGATGGTGTGTTTTCTAAAGAGATGAGTAGACTTGGTGATCTAAAAGAACACCCAATTCTATTTATAGAGCTTTGTCCATCACAAAGCTCAACCTCGTGTGATAAGATCATGAGTTAGTGAGTTGAACGTGACCAATAAATGAACCATATATTGAAACTGTTATCCCAAAAAAATAGGAACTAAAAAATAGAATATAAGGAAACCGAAATCTAACATTCTCCCACTTGGTTCATTTAACCCAACATTAGTCATAACAAGAAACATAATATGAGTTATAGCGATAGGTCTTCTAATAGCGAATATTATCTTCTATGTACCACAATATATAAAGTTTCTAAATGCTAGCTCTCAACTTAATGAATAAACCATATATTTATTTCAAATCAAAACTTAATGATATTTCTCAAAATAAATAAATGAATATGTGCACAAAATCATATGAGAAAATATCAAACTAAATGAGAGTTTCAAAAATAACAACTATACTTACAATGAAATCATATCATGGAACCAAGTCTCATTCGTACTACATGATCCTTAAAATATTTTGGTGGCATGCCTTTGGTCAAAGGATCAGCAATCATCAACTCAGTGCTAATGTGTTCAATGATCACTTTCTTTTCTTTAACACGTTCTCTTATGGCTACGTACTTGATGTCGATGTGTTTACTTCGACTTCCACTTTTGTTGTTCTTAGCCATGAATATCGCAACAGAGTTGTCACAGTACATCTTCAATGGCCTAGAAAAAGAGTCCATAACTCTAAGCCCAGATACGAAACTCTTTAACCATACACCATGCGAGGTAGCCTCAAAACAAGAAACGAACTCAGCCTCTATAGTAGAAATAGCAGTCAAGGTCTTCTTGACACTTTTCCATACAGCTCCACCATCTAACATAAAGATATAATCATATGTTGATTTTCCTGAATCAACGCAGCAAGCATAGTCTGAATCTAAGTAGCCAATCACCTCCAACCAATCAGTCTGTCTATATATGAGCATGTAATCTTTTGTTCCTTGAAGATATCCCATCACTTTCTTTGCAGCTTTCCAGTGGTATTGGATTACTCTGATATCTTTCCAAAACTCCAACATCATATGCAATGTCAGGTTTGGTGCAAACCTGAGCATACATAAGGCTTCCAACTACTGAAGCACATGGAATATTCTTCATGTGTTCCCGCTTAAAAACATTTTTCGAGCACTGACTCAAATCGAGTTTGTCACCCTTCACAATGGGAGCTACACTTGATGAACAATCTTTCATGTTAAATCTTTCTAAAACTTTGTTAATATAGGTCTCTTGAGGCAAACCCAAAATGCCTTGAGATCTTTCCCTATGGATTTTAATGCCAATGACATAAAATGTTTCTCCCATATCCTTCATATCAAAGTTCTTTGAGAGAAATTGTTTCTTCCGTATGTCTTGAGATCCTTCATACTATTGTGTGTGTTTTGAATCCTTTCATAGGGTTTCACAAACTTTGTGTTGGCTAATTTGATTTATTTCTTTTTCTTATTATAGATTTAGTTTTATGATTTAATCAATTAATGATCATGTGTTATTTTTTTTATATAAATTATGCTATTGTTTAGTTAGTGTAAGTCAATTACACTAAAATATTTATTTACATTCTTTTATGATAACATTCTTTGTCAAATTTTGGAAAAAATCATGTTATTTTAAATTTTTTTCAAAACATAGTTACTTTTTATTTTTTATTTGCTGGATATTCGGATTAGACAAAAAAAATCCGAATCAAATCAAACCAATTAAAATTAATTGGTTCTGATTTTATTTTTCCGTAATTCCAAATTAAACTTAACTATAAATACCCCTACCTAAAAACGTAACATTGTAGAAAACTTAGTCAAGTTATAAATAACTTTGCTATATCCACGCTACCTTTTTACTAAGTATACTCCCAATTGTTTTTTTTTATATGCTACTTATACTCCGAATAGTGATATTATTATTATTATTATTATTATTATTATTATTATTATTATAGAATGTACTTTTCCAGAACAATATTTTCCTTTTAACATTCTAAAAAGTACTTTCTAGAATGTTAAGAAAAATATCAAAAAAAAATTCAAGCAGAACTTGGACCGTTAAAAACCTCGTATAAAGGAAAAAATGTACAACAGTGGAACAATTAGCGTGGATAAAACATATAATTGATATTTGTCCTTCAACCAAAACAACTCTAAAAGGTACTTTACTACAAAAACTTGGACAATAATAATATCTAGTCATACGTTGATACATTTTTTTTTGTCTTGGATCAATTTTGTTTGAATCGAGTAGGATCGTTATGAGTGATAAAGTGATAAGTTAGTTTCGAAATTTAATCTAGAAATAAAAATAAATTATTGCATATTAAGAAAGATAGATGGTTAAAAAGATCAAATATATAAATAAGACTTAAATATATTTTTCATACTTGTAATATAATTCATTTTAATTTTATTATCTAAAGTTTACTTTTCAAAAAAAAAAAAAACTTACTACCTGTCACATTTTCACTTAATTGATCATATGACACTCTGTTATATGATCAATTAAGTGAAAATGTGATAGGTTAACAAAGTGCTAATCCATTGCAAAAGTTTATTACTCCCTTCGTCCCAAAATAGCAATCGTCCTAGATTATGTTTTACAGATAAAACAAACAATAAATAAATGAAAGAGAGTGATGATTATATAAAATTAACCAATCAATTTTGTCCTTATACTATAAGAAAATATGAATTTAATCTCTATGCATTAAGCATTAACAACCAAAGGACCAAATAAGGACTAGATCCACCTACTCTTTAAAGTATAGGAACCACAATTTGAAACAATAGGGTTTAAAACCAAATTTGACAGCAAATACATGGAACAAAACATATTTTATATATTTTTGTATCCAAGCATTATGGATACAAAAATTGTTTTGTTGGAATAGACAAAACTCACTCTAATGATCTCTATGTCTTCAAAGGAATTAGACTCTAATCACCAATTAAGGATATTTTTTTACGAAAAAAGTGAACTAAATTATAATTTCTACCAAAAAAATTAAATGCCTATTCACATTTTTTTTTGTAAAACTCTAATTACTTTCTCAAATTTCTTTTAAAAATGTTCTTTTTAGTGTTTCTCCATAAAATAAATTCAAATTGATTTTGGGGTTACCAAGATTTTTTTTCTTTTGTAGAGAGACCAAACATAGAGTTTTTCAAAATCAAGAGATTGAAAAAGACATTTAAATTTTGGAGACTAAGAGTCCCAAATTTAAGATATTAAAAGGCTTAAATATGTTTTTTCCTATCTGAGATATATCCCTTTTTCAAAATAAAAAAATTATACAAATTTTTATTTTTTTTGCTACTTGACGCTTCTAATTTTTTGGCTTTGATACATGTCGTTACTGTCTGTCCATTAAGTGATGTCGTGGTAGATACAATGTCACATCATTATCATGTTAGTTAATAATAAACTTTTTTTATTTGTTGTTGTTAGCATTGGCTTAGACGATACTAACTTCAGATTTGAGATTATTGGTTGAAGTAACAAATTTTTCTTATGTTTGACAACACCATATAACACATTAGTAGTGTACGCACTGATGAATCAATTTTCTTTTTTTTTTTTTTTATCATGAATGTTATACACTAGAAAACATGTGAGTTTTCAATTTCTTCTCTTCTTGGGACTTCATCGCGGACCGATGCAACTTCACTAACATTTATTGCGACTCCAACAAGGTCATTGTGCTCAACCTAGACAACCCCATGGCAGGTTCCCCCGGTCTCATCGGCCGTCTCAACCCCACTGTCAGCAAGACGTATGTACTCGTCAAGTTAACCATCATTTGGTCCTCTCCCTGAATCCCTCTCTGATTTGAAGAACATATTCCTCGGTGTCAACTACAACTCCATCTCCATCTCTGGCAAGCTAACTTCACATCTGAAGTTTGTGTCGACTTTGTCGAAATAAGAAAAAATTGCTATTGGCTTACATGACAATGATGTGCTAGTGATAATGTGACATTTCGTCTATCACATCATTACTTAACGAACAGACACCACTGGTAGGTACCGAAACCAAAAAACCATAAACATTGACTAGCAAAATTATTATTTTTTGGATAAGTAACAATCTAAAAAAGGAATATATTTCTCTTAGGAAAAATATATTTAAGTCATATTAAAAACATATTTAAATTTATATTTTATTTATAAGTATTTATCATTAATGAGTAAAAAAACATTTGTGCTTAACACGTATCATTTTTAATAAAATTGTGAGCATATTTCTTTATGAAATATATTTTAATATAAAGGATCCTTATTTTTTATCTCGTCATGAGACGACAAAATGTTAATTCTATATCCATTGTCTGTCTATAAGAAATATAATTAAATAAAAATATAATTAATGTTATATTAAAAATTTAAAATAATTTTTTTCTTATACGATAATTACATAATTACACTAAGAAAAAGAGAGTAACAAGAAGCCGAACAAAGAGGTTCGACCAGGACAACTTTATGATAATAAAGGACCACTACTGCGCAAGGAATCTTCCAGTAATGGTAGAAGTGTCCTTATGTTACAGTATAGTAGAGATAGATTTGGGTGATAAGGATTCTGTATACTGTACTGAGGATGAGGCAGATCTTCAACTATGTATCTCTTTTTCTCAAAGATTCTTTGAATGAAGTAATTTTAAGCCAATGATCACGGCTAACCTCATTGCCTATCTTTGTGGTTTGGATCCAGAATGACCATGATTGATGCAACTTGACAGTGAGACCACATATATATAAACCTAAAAATGTTTTAAACCCTCTAGAAAGCGCATAATTTACCTTAATAAATTAACCAATATCTTTATAGATTTTGGACGTACGTCAATAGAATTCATATCTTGATCAGAAGTCTAATGAAATTGGTGTGATACGACCGATTTTCTAATTGGTCTGGGAGAGTCAATGATTTGGCGGGTTTTTAAATCAACTGGCATATTATTGATTTTTTTTTTTTAAAAATGTTTTTAATACTTGTAATTTCATTTTTTCTTTTTTTTTAGTTCATGATTCTTTATATTATCTAATTTAGTTTTTATATTTTATTAAAAATGTGTTTTTATTTTCTCTGCACATATTTTTATAAACACGATAATTTTATCTATTAGAAATGATTGTGAGAATTTCTTGTTTTAAAATTAATTACAATGGCATGAATTTTTTAAATTTTTAAATTTTTTTTTTTAAAATGTCTTTCCCAAATACACCGAACTCTAATTTTTAACGATTCATTCTAGTCTTTATTTCCACCTTAATTTATTATTCAACAATTTGTGTTACAGATCTATGAGTTTGCAAGGTTCCTCATCAATATCTATACGTAAGAGTTATGGTTCAAAATACACAACTTATTCTTCAAAACTAGGACTAAAAAAATGTGCATGTGAAAAAAAATTGTTTTCGTTGAAAGCGAGAACCAATAGTAATCCATTTTCTAAGAATTAATACCATTTGTAAAAAATATGTGCATAGGGGAAATAAAAATACATTTTAATAAAGTACAAAGACTAAATTAGATAATATAAAATTTCAGGAACTAAAAACAAGAAAAAACAAAAATATAAAAACTTAAAACATATTTATCCTTATTTTTTAAATAAATAATTTAAGTAAAAAAATTGACGTTATGATTTATTTTAAAATAATATATATTAATTCATGTGATGTGAAACAATACCCAAATTGAATTAATAATCAATGTATACTAACATTTTAACTCATGCAAATGCATGGGATAAATATTTTTATAAATAATTATTTTATTATTTAAATTAAATTAACTTTATTATATTCTTTCATTGAATCAAAGAAATATAAAAATATTAATTAATTTAACTGAAAATTGAAAATGAAAGAATTGTCATTATAAGAATATATAATTAATATAATTTAATTTAAATTTAATAATATAATCATGTTAATAATAATTTAAATCTGTAGAAAACATAAAATCTCATTTTTGTAAAATGTGCATGAAGATTTCAATGTGACTTAAAAAAAATATAAAATGAACTAATTGAGAGAATTTAAAAAAAAAAGTTTTTTTTAACAAAAATTCAGATTTATTAGGGAAATTTGCGGCTAAGAATAATCCACAAACGTGAAGTTACGAAAACTAACCCAATCACTTTGGGTTTAGTTCATTGAGTGTTTAGGTTGAAGATCACTTAACCTAATTATTGCAAATATGATATTTGTTTTACAATTAGCTTGAGCTTGATAAACACTTTATTATCTTTGACAATAGTTGATATCATGATTGAGAATACAAATGTACGTTAAAGTAAAGTTTAGCGTTTGGTAATAAACATATTAACTTTTTAAAAATTTAAAATAACTTTAAATATTCAAATTCCATTGACCCAATTCAAATTAACACATTTGTAACCTGAGTTAGTTTGGGTTTAGTTTGTCAACAAAATCACACAAACCTAACTTGTCCAATTTTTATTAGATTGGATAATGAGTTTAGTCAAATATTAAATATGACTCAATTCAATTTTTGAACAGCTCTAAAATTTATAATATGACAATAATATATTAGTTTAAAATAATATTTAACTTAAACCAAAACTAAGAGTACGTTTTAAGCAATTTCTGCATATTAATTTTTTAAAAAAAAAGATAAATATAAGTTAAATTTATTTTCGATGGAATATTTGTCGTGGGAAATATTCCTTTGGTAATAGCATTTTTTCTTGTAGTGATGAGTTAACTCGAATGCAATGTACATCCAAATGAAAGCTTTCTTCACGTTGCTTTTACGTTTTTGTTTTGAAAAGTCCAATTTTTCCATTAAATTTCTAAACACACTTTAAGCCTTCTTTTTCTAGAGGGGATTTAACATTTAGTACCATAAATTACAACAATTTATGCACACATTACTCAATCAATTTTACTTCCTTATTACCAAAACTGAACCTTATATGCGCCTCTTATATATATATATATATATATATATATATATATATATATATATATATATATATATGAGAAGTATACATCAATTACATTTAGTTATACAAAATATCAAAATATTTCCCAAAATTTACACCTAAAAGTCTTGGACACATAAATGTCTTATCCTTTTCAACGGGTAACCATCCTTATCATTACAGCATCGAGAAGATCTTCTAAAGAATTATGAGCTATATAAAGTTGAAGTACAAATTTCCTATATAAACCAATATTGAAGGCAATTTCTAAATATTGAGCATCAATTTTAGGTTCTTCCAGCGAATATACTACACTGAGGCCCTAAGCCTACTTGCAAGATGTTGGAAACCAAAACAATTCCATAGGGCGGGGGCAGTCTAAACCAAATTGATACCTTTAGACATAGCATCGCTACACCGACCCCTTAAATATATGGTGCTTTTCTATGCTTTTAGTGTTATTCCAAATTTCCTAAAAAAAAATTAAAAATAAAGTGTTATTCCCAATTCCAAAATTCAAAGTGACATTTTAGCCTTTCACTATATAATTCTGTCATTTTAATTCTTGTTTGGAATCAACATATACATTTATTTATTTATTTAAATAGTAATAAACCTAAGTGAAGTATGCTCAAGATTGTGGTGTAGAACGTTACTAATCACATTCATTGCACGTAGGACACTGAATAGTTTGTGGTGTAGAATGATTGTGATTTTTCAATTTTTTTCAGCACCAAGTCTCAGTAGTCTGTGCTTGAGAATCAACAAATGAAGAAGTGATGATTATAATTTTTTTTTATTATAAAAAAGAGTATTCAAATACAAGAAATTGAAAAGCAGTAATCACTACTACAGGGAAAAGAATGGTATGGTATCTTGTAATTGCTTAAAAGAAACAGAGAAAATATGATGAGTATAAGGCTGGTAAAAGAAATTGCAAAAGCTGGTTGTAAAAATAAATTAAAGCAACAATTGTTTGTAAAATTTGGGAGAAGGATTAGCAGTAATTAATTAAATATAGCAGAATAGTGCCGGTTACTACAGTTCATAGCTTGTATAATTTTCAATTTACTCTCTAACTTTACAAAATAGCATTCACTTTATTTTTTAAAAATGAAGTAGAGAAAACTAAAATAAATTATTTTACAAAGTTATGAAGTAAAGTAGGGATTTTGTAAAGCTAAGGATTAGAGTGACCGACATTAATACAATATATCATGAACTAAAATGAGTGTTTACTCATCCATCATCATATATATATATATATATATATATATATATATATTTAATCTTTACTGTCAAAAAGCTACACTTTTATGTTTTCCCCTACTCAACAAATAAGTGGCCAAAAAACTTATGATTATCTTTCTGTATCATGGCATACTCAAATTAGCCTTTCAAGAACAATGTTCTGGTTTGGTCTTCTTGACATGCAGTGTTTATAACAATTTTTAGAAACTAGGCTAATGATGGTATCTGTCACCTTATTTGTCTTTCTCTTACCCAAGATCAACCATATGAGTTAAAAAGATATGATTGTTGATGTTCTTTACTTAACAAGTATAAAAGCCAAACAAATGAAAAAGGCCAGCTAGGCTCAACCCACGTGCTAATCCAGAAGAGGGTAAAACTCCAAAGTGTTCCGGTTTTGACGAGGCTTGACAGAACTTATTAGAAGCAAAAGATAATTATCCCTACACTACAACTTGCTCTTAATTAGTTCTGCTTCATTCCAATGGCCTAAGCCCTAAGGTAAAAGCAAAAGACAAAGCAAAATATCATGGGAGATATTTTATATATAATAGTATATAGCAGTGGTGCATTTGTTGGCATTTGATGTGGTGATGTAATCCATGAAACTATTTTTGAAATAAGAACAATGGAAGGATAATAAAATATTATTATTTATTTCCGTACCATATATGGCTTCCTCTTTAATTTCTTCCTCACATGCAAGTTCCTATTAATGTTGTAATGATTTGAATTATTTGACCACTTGCATGTTTCATGATTTTCAGACTACTTATAATGGACGTTGCATATAATGATATGCTTATCTGTTTCCTACATGGCCATGACCAATTGACCATGCTCCAAGGTTATTCCTCTTACGTAATCACAAGACACAACGCTTAAGCTAGCTACAACTTATGTAGTTGCTATGAAAAACATATTCACTTGCTTAGGTAACTTTTTGATTTATTTACATAGTATTTTTTTAGTGCATCTAATTATAACTAAAACCAAACAAATTAATGGGTAAGAATCAAAGACGGTAGCAGGAGTTATAACTTACAACACTCACGCATTCACCCAGCTCAACAAATTGAATTAAACAGTATTAAGAGATTTAAAACAATGCACAAATTAATCTTAATCATAAACCATGAATGAAGTAAAGGGAAAGAGGGGCCCCAACAGTAACCTATTGAATAACCTTTCCTCGGAGTAAAAAAGAAAGAAAAACAAGAACAATAATTGTACGAACACAAGTGGCCAAGCAGGAGTGTTGGAATGTTGTTCAGGACAAAGTACAATACAAGATCACCACCAAGCAACATGAAAACACAAGAGCTTTTAATTTTCATATGCAATATAATCGAACTGTTTTGACAAAGATATATTGTGGTTGTTTGTGTTTGTGGCATGCGTGGAAGTTTTTACACCGATTAATTATCATGCATAGACTTACATAGTCTTCACATACTCACTTGCAAGCCGTTGGATAACACTAGGTCCCACTTTTAACTTTTTTTCTTCTTTCAAGTGGTCGAAATTATGCACATATCTCACATAGTTTGTTTCCCTTTTGTACCTGCTTTGGATTCAGTGGATTTGAGCCTGGACCCACCGAAGACCCTGCAAGTAAAAGAATAAAATAAAGATAGGCATTAGCTGACCTATCAGATAGAGTGTTGTTCTGCATACGTTCTTATGTTTTGAACCACAACCCATGTTTGTGTCTATTTGCTAAACTACTTGATATTTGCTAAACTAATAATACTAATTACAATATCTACCAAAGTATAGTTTACGGATTTTACATATGTATTGGTTGTAAAGTCTGGTTTGGAAGAGCTTATTTCCAATTCATTTGGACTAATTTTATGTCATACGTACTTGTGTAAGTAATTGAGAGAGTTTACTAAAAAAAAAATTATACATGTACATATATGTCAATTAATACCTACTAAGAGAGAGATAAAACTGAGAAAAATATAGGTATTCTGATATAATATATCCGTAAGTTGTTTTGGGCTTATTTCAATAAACTTTCCTAGATAACTTATAAAACAGCTTATAACTTGTATATATAAAAATAGTTTATCCCTATTTTTACTTATTGTGTAAGACTTTAATTAAGTTGTTTATCCAAGCGGCCCTAAATTTACAAGCTTCGAACTTAAAGAAAAATAAAATGTTCACTCATATGATGTGTATAAAATAAAAGTAGGGGAAGGGTAAGAGGAAAACACACACACAAAAAAAAAGTTTTAAAAAGCTCTTTGTTAGTCATATCAAAACATCCACTCGTTTTTACTGTATGAAGATACTGATTCTCAAACATCGCTGCTGCCCAATTTCTTGGGCCTTCTGAATTCCATGGTTCCTAAGAAGACAAATCATAATAATTCTATTTCATTTTGGCAAGATTTTGATGCCAACTGGCACTACCCCACCTAATACACCTTCCATTTATGCTTATAAAAGGAGCAGGCAATGCTACCTCCCAACACATCAACTCTTCAATTCCTTGAGTCTGATCACTACTCACTACTACTCTTCAGCCTTTTCATATTTAATAACACCCTTTTGCTACCAAACCAATTCAGTGATCTCTTTGTTTTGCTCTTTCCTGAGTTTGAAAACCTTAGAACCAGTTCAGTACACAACACTTTCTGTTCCTTAATGGCATCCAGTTCAATCTCAGCCTCAGGCTCATGGAGTGTTAAGGACAACAAGGCCTTTGAAAAGGCTCTAGCTGTTTATGACAAGGACACCCCTGACCGTTGGTACAATGTTGCTCATGCTGTTGGTGGCAAAACTCCAGAGGAAGTGAAAAGGCACTACGAACTCCTTGTTCAGGATGTTAAGCATATTGAGTCTGGACGTGTGCCATTCCCAAATTACAAGAAAACTACTTCAGGGTCAACTGATCAGGAGGAAAAAAGGTATCATTCTCTTTATACATTATTTTTTTTTTGTTTGATCCGTATAAGAATAGAAGGCAGATATCAAAAGAAGTTTACAAGAAGGCAGATATCAAGAGAAGTTTACAACAACCAACGCATCTTACTTAACCTAGATCTCTTTAGTCCTTATACATTAATAGTTTCATATTCCTACGTGTTGGTTTTCCAATAATGCTGCTATCTCTGCACAGAATAATCTTTTTTTCCACAAGAAAGCAGAAGTTTATGCAATATAATAGTTAAAATTAAGCAAATGCTAACCAACCAGTTTCCTTGGTGTACTAGTTAAGGAAGCAGAAGGAGCTAGTTTTTTTTTATAATTAAAATATGTAAAAATATGATCTCTTATGATTTTAAAATGTGTTCTCGCATTATTTTTAATAAAACATTTCTGCTTTTAACTCATTTCCATACCGGGTGCTCCTAACTGATTAGTAAAACCCTTAAAATTATGCCTAACTACTATGCACCCGACAAATTTATTTGATCTTCATGACTCTAATATTTGATTTTCTTTCTTTCAGGCTGAGGAATTTGAATTTGAACCTCCAGTGACCCCCATCAAGAACAACAAATTGATTTTCTAATTTTCATATCAACCAACATCTTTAATTTCCAGCATCCCTGGTAGTACTACGTGGTGTTATGTCACACATAATTGCTAGTGCAATAGCATCTTAGACTATATTAGTCATCATAAGAATCATATGTCCGGTGATTCCATCTGGTACTTTCTTGTCGTTGAAGCTTCCTCTTGAAAGAGTCAACGACCGTTTCAGTTCCTCATCGTCAAATAAATTTATAAATTTATAATATGCTTATTTATTATCATAACATTTTTTATTTATTTATAGGCAACTTTATTATCATAACGTACATCAGTTACCTTATTCTTGAATACCACAGAGCAATTAGTTCCCTAAAGGAATCTAATCCCAGTGATGAATAATCAGTAACTGCTGGCAAAATAATTAATTGTCAAGAAAAAGAGACACGTAAACCTTTTTACTAGCATGCCATTTATAAGTCACTGTGCTGATTTTGGTTTTTCCATAATAGGAACATCATTATAGAACTGGAATTACTCATACATGTTCTCTATGAAACCATAGCCATTAGAACCCAAAATGATCAAAGAGGCGGGAAAATTTGCTTTAAATTAAGGGCTAAGCTTGAAAATAAAAACTTGATTAGTAACCAAAGTTTGTCATTCCTTTTGGACAACAAAGTACTGCAGTAACATGAATTCTTTTCCTTTTTTAAAACAAAAAAAAAATGAATTATTTTTTTAAGACAGTGGTTTTATAGTAAGTACTGAACACCTTGTAGACGCAATCATTGCCTGAATGAGCTTTCTATAATGCTTAATAGTCGACTAAAATTGACATGGAGAGGAAAGAAATAATAAAGGACCAGACAAGATAAAGAGAAAAAAGTAGAAAACAATTCTCTCTACTTATTTATATGGATAAAAAAAGTAGAAATAAATACATTATATAAAAAAATTATATTAATTAAAGAAGTAAATTTAACTTGTAGAAATTATACTTTTCATTATTTTTCTTAATTAACATAAAATTATTATTATTTAAAAACATAAACAAAAAAAGATTGATTCTCTCTCTGTCTCTCTCTCCATTACATGTCTCATTTTAGAAAAAATATATATTTGGAACCCACAGCATCATTTCCTTCTTACTTTTTCTCTCAAAAATTGAAATTTTGTATTTCTATATATCTAAATGTCATTATAATAATTCCAGGAATATGAAGTAGTAGAAGAAGAAAAAATAATAATGATGATGTTTTATGCATATATTATTAATAATAAGAACGTTGTTTTATGCTGATGTTTTCAAAAAATTAAAAATATAATATAATACATCTTGATTTATTGAGTTATAGAAAAATCCAAAGTTTTTCGTCATAATAATAATAATAATAATAAAAAAGTTCAATTAAAAATTATGATATAATGACGAAATTTGAATAGATGTCATATTCCAATACATTTTAAACTCTTGTGTTTAAATTTTATTGATTCATTTAAACATAAAAATCTATTATTGCATGACATCAAATTTATCAATTAATAAAAAATGAAAAGGCCCTTTCCCTGTTTTTTTTTTTTTTTTTGGTTGAATAGAACTTCTGTTGGAGAAGTGGTCGTCTCTCTTTGAGATTATAAACCTCTTAATATGTTATTCCTTTGTTTTGTTTTTGAGGATCATAATATGCTGTTCTTGGAATAGTATTATAGCCGCACGCTCCAAACGCCGTGACGCTCTATTATGATTTCACTGCTCATAGATGTTATAAAATCATTCACGTCACGTGATTATACGTACTGTTGTGTTCATAAAACATTTAACTTTTTTTTTAGTAATAAAATAAAATACATTATTTTCTTCCGTAGATTAAGGCTTACGCATAATTAAGCAGAAACAAATCGCGTAAGTTGTAATTATAGTAATTATAGATTAGAGATAGGGTTATCCGGTCGGACAGGTTAAAGCGAGGAAAATCGAACTCTATTAAGATGCCATTAGCTATCCCTAGGTCGGTTAGTTCAACAACCTCTGCCTTGACACTCTATATAATGTTAATGGTCCCTTAAACAGGGAACACTTATTTTCTTTTTTTATTGTTATCGCAATTGCATAAAACTGGCAATTTTTATTTAGTTTTTTGGTAAGGGAGGGAGAGGATAGGTGTAGGGAGATGGGGAACGGGCACGAGTGGTGTTACAACTTTGACAAACATAAAATTACACAATTAATATAAAATAAAAAGTTCAAGTATCATTTTCTCAAAAGACTTGTACAATATTTAATGATTTATACATTTTTTACTTATTAGATAAAACGTAGAGTAAATTTAATATAACACTGATTAAGAACCCAAATAAAGATGGCAACATAAAAATAAAACTAATAAAGGGGGATTTTGATCCTCAAGGATCTAAATTATGGAAAAGCATTGCGAGAAACAATGATAATAAATGTCGGGGTTCGACTTCACTAAAACGCTTTCTCCTCCATATACAAGCCATTAATCAATGTTTATCATTCTTTTGTTATCACCAACTCATAAAAATGTTCAATCCCTACCTCCTTACAAGAAGAGCCTAAGTCCCTTAATTAAACCATCAATTCCTTGAATAGTTTAGCCAAGTTACTTTCTTTAAGAAAATGAGTCAAAGATGACTAATGGTTCTTGCTTTATTCCTAACAACAATACCCATTAGGTGTTATTCTCCTGTTCATTATTCAAATACATTTTCCAATCGCATTTAAACCATACAATCAAGCAAATGGGTGATCAAGCCAAAACAGACATTAAGCAAATAAGAAAACAATTAACGATGAACAATAAACATCTACTAATAACTCAAGAAATACATGAGTTCAAGTTCAGTTACATCAAACCCCAACTAGGGAGAGCTCAACCACTAATGGGTGAGAGGAGCAACAAAAATGGTGGATAAGAGATGAAGGTGGAAAATGGAGGTAGGAGAGAGTCCCACGTAGCTACACACCAACCAAAACCTAGGTTTCAAGAGAATGTCTTCTTCTCTTGCAAAAACCCCATTCTTGTTAGGCACGAGACATCTTAGAAACTGGGATAACTACGAACTCTCTCCGACTCGGTGAACACTTCTATATCTAGTTGGGCCATAATTAAAAATATTTTCTTTTTGACTTTGACTCATCCTCTTTTAAGATTAGGCTTCCAAACCTTTACTTAAAACATAGGAAAACATAAACATTGACTCCAAAATATAAAGACACTAAAATTATTCCTAAAAGGTTAAATTTTAACTAAAAGGGTGAAAATCAAGATTTTAAATAAAATAAATGCAATAATATGTGCCAAGAAGGTAAGCAAATAATGCAATAATCAAGTGGCCCAACGGAATATAGAATTGATCTTTTATATTATTCTTGTGGGGTCATTATGTAAATGAGGCCAAGCTCCATTTTATAATGTCGTGAGAATAGTTATATGTATAAGATTAATGGTGAGGGGGATGAAAAAAATATAAATATGAGAAATTTTTATTTCTTATAGATAGATAGATAGATACATAGATAGATGAATGATGAGACATATTTTTTTACTCTTTAAAAATAAGGGGACTAATGAAGTTGTGAAGAATTCCAATTCTCATTCTCATTTCATATGTTCAAGAAATCCTTTGAGATAGAGAAAGTGAGAGATTTCTTATATTCCTACTATTGTAAACAAAGTATTTCAAAGACAATTTTTTAACAATTTCAACGATGATTTTCAACCGTCTTTAAATCTATCCATGTGGAAAATGAACACTTTCCATGATAATTTTTAAATCGTCTTAGAATGTCGATTTTTACATCGATTTTTTAGAAATTATCTTAGAATGTGTTATTTTTTGTTTAAAAAATGTGAGGATTTAAAAACGGTTTTTCTAAAAATCATCTTAGAAAATATACATTCTAAGACAGTGTTTTTGAAATCATCTTAGAATGTACACTTTTTAATACTATTTTTATGCATATATCTCTTAATATCGTACACGATAGAATCTCACTTTTCCATCATGCACAATAGCAAGTTTCTCTAAATTTTCAATCCTACAGACTCATGCTACAAGTCAAGCAACAAGTGAGGAAGAGTCTAGAATTCCCTTATTGTTTTAAACCATAGTTCAACTAATTACAAATAACAAAGAATTTGTGCTTCTACAATAACAACTATCATATTTATCAAGAATAAACTAATAAGCTCAAGAAAGCCACAAACAAAAACAAAAACATAAACTCAAACATGATCACAATCAGAATCATCAATGTAGTTCATGTTCACAATTGAGCCACAATTAAAGGCCAATAAAATTCAGCATAACAAACATCGTGTTTGCTTGATTTTAAACTACGAATTGGGTCCGTATATTTCTAAGCACAAACAAACTAGTACAAATCCAAGCCAAATTGCATCAAGTTTTCTAAAAGGTTGTTAGACAATGCATATACTCATTATCGGCCTAGGCTTATAATTATACAAAAAATATGAACCTAGTAGCCAACTTTAATAAAATGACACTCTTCTTAAAGTTGCATTCTACAATTGAAATCAACATACATGTATAATGAAGATTGAACTTCATTAAAAGATGAGGAAATCAGAAATTCACCTGGCAGATGAAAATGCTAATATACAGAAACAGAGCAAATCTGCAAAAATGAAAGGAAAGCTTAAGTATGTTATTGCATATACCATCAAGAATGAACAGTTAATATAGCCTAGTGTCACGTATAAACAATTAATCACCCAAAGGACCTAGAATCATATGAAAATTAAGTCATGTACATTTCAACAACCAAATACATGCCATAAGTTACTATCTCATGTAATCTCTCGAAGCTATCATTAGTTCAATACCAAACTATTTAATTTCATTGACATATGTCCTGCTACCAGATTTCATGTAACAAAGCTTTTAAAATCCTTATAAAAAGCCAAGATTGTGAATCAAATCAGAAAAAGGGTACAACTCAATTGTTCTGCAAAAAATATCGTTGCAACAGCTACAACACCATAATACTTCAATTTTCAAACATCAAACAAAACATATGACTTAAAACAACACTACCATTCTTTCATTCTAATATGTGGAACCTCAATGAGGCATAACGTATTCTTTCGGTAAGGAACAATTAAAAAGAAATTACTTCTATATATTGCTAGAAAACCAGAATCATGATTCCTCTAAACCCAAGATTTCAAACCATTTTATATCCTATTTAAGTAAAATCATTAAAAAGTATATTTGTTATCCATTTTATTAAAGTGAAAAACATCTTTAAAATATTAATGCATTAGGCTAAGAAAAATCACTCCCATTTTCATTGCATGAGTTGGAAATCATCGTAGCACCCATATCAAATAAATTAGTATGTGAAACACTATTTCTTCCTACTTAGTCTAACCAAAATTAATTAAAATTAATAGGAGATTTGTTTGGGTTTAGCTCCATAAAACAAAAATGAAGACTCTAAAAATAGAGTTGGAGTCATATATTACAAATTGAGACTATGTGATTCATTAGTTCATTAAGAACCAAACATTTCGCAAAAATAATTGTCTATGTTCAACCTACTCATACATTATAAGTATTCAATTATTCCCTTAAAATTCAGCTATTAACAACCAAGAATTGGCCATAGTAGCAGAAGTGGATATATACTGATAGGGGAGGATAGCCAAAACCATTCAAAAACAAAGAAACATAATATGTAGCTTTATCATGTATTAGGATCACATTCGGGTAACATTAAAAGAACAAAGTTTTGAGTGACGAACTCCTAAAAGCATCATGTAAAAGCCATAGAATCAACGAGCATCCTATAAATAAAAAAAAATCGCCTTATTCATGCACAGTTACACATTAAAATTAATAAAATTTTGTCCATCCCGGCATCCATACAACAAGATAACGAAGAAAAATCTAGTTGAAGTTTGTCATAAACCTAGGTCCTTCAAACCAAATCATATTGCATTAAATCAGGAATTTCAATTTTCAAGCTATTAATCCAGTTAAGATTTTATATATATATATTTTTTAATTCAACTTGAGCTATCTATCTCCATTAATATTATTAAATTTACAAAGTTCTGAAAATGAAAAATTCATCATCCCTGTAGAACACATAATAATACAGATAGACACATGCAAGGCATTACACAAAACTAATATTCAAACTAAACAATAAAAAGAGGAATAACATTAATGAGAGTGATTAAAAAAATATACAAATTCAACGTCATAATAACTCTGATTCTGTGAATAGGGAAACCCAAATGAATGAAGAATAAAAGGCAATCATTACTTGGCACTTAGTTAACTTTCTGCCAGCAATACTCTTCCTTCGGGCCATATCAAGTGCCAACTAATTCTTCTTCTGCTTCTGAGAAACTACCATCAAAATATGTCTGGGAATCGCAACCCCACCACCTTTTTCTGCAAACACCTAATTGAAAAGAGAGTGTAATAAACACAAACAGCTTGTGGGAGAAAATGAAAGAGAAAGAGCGGGAGAGTAAAAGAGTGCGAGTAGAGGGAGAGGGAGAGTGAAAGAGCACAAGATCGAAGGGAGAGGGAGAGAGCACGAGAGAAAAAATAAAATTAAAACCGGTATTTCTAAGACGATTTTGTCAAATCCGTCATGAAAATCATTCCAAGATATTGTATCATGCATGATGTAAACCATTTTACGACGGTTTTGTTAAAATTGTTTAACAAAACCATCATGGAATGACTACTATTCTAAGACGATTTTTGTGAAACCGTCGTGAAATGACAACCATTTAAAGATATTTTCCAAAAAATCGTCGTAAAATGGTAATTTCTAAGACGATTTTTGAAAAATTGTTGTGAAATTATTGTTTTTATTTATAAAAATATCAATGTGTTATTTTTTACAATGAATTTTGTTCAATCAATATTAAATTAACGTCGTAAAAACATATTTTTCTAGTAGTGTCTACTATATATTGGTGAAAATTAAGAGGTAACCTTTCAAGAGGGTAGGATTATTTGAGAATTAGAAATATATTGTTTGGATTAGGATATTTCAAATAATATTCTAATTAGAGTTACGACCAACTTAGGAAGTGTATTATGTTCTTAGAACTCGCTTCCCCTTTTCACATATGTACATCTTTCTGTTGGGTGTATCTTTTACATGTGGTTATATATTTTTTGAAAATTTTATGCTAAGTATTCATTTACACTATTGGGTTGAAAATATTTTAGGTAACATGACAGTATTTACATCATTGGTTTATATGCATGTTGATCGTTTAGTACTTTATTAATTATTATGCAAGCTATTATCATCAAATTAGTTATCATACTTGCACCTGTCTCTTTAGGTGTTAATTAGTAAGGGTTATGTTCATGCATCAATATTTTTCAATATTTTTTTTTTTGAAAATTTTAAGAGAGTCAAAATTATTTTTATAGTAATATAATAATATACTTAAAAAAAATTGGAGGTGGCCTTGGCCACTCCAAGTCACCCTTGGCTCTACCATTGTGTGAGTGCGAATATTTATATACCAATTCACTAACATATATCTTTGTAAATTCAAAAAACAAAAATACATTCGATCATTTTTTTAATTCAACCCCCCTCCCCCACCTCCCCGAAAAAGAAAAAAAACTATAAATTGTAAGCTTGTGCATAGCACATCTGACCATTGAACCTTGACTATTACTCCGTTGTCATCATATAAAGTTGTATTAAGTAAAAAAACCAACTAAGATTGATTCTAAGCCTAATCAACATTGTTACACCCTCACTATGAAACAAACATTTTCTAGAGTAAAGCTATTGATTAAACAAGGAGAATTTATCTATTAGTTCTCCAAGCCTAGCTTCTAAAACTTACAAAGCAGATTATATGAATTATTAATTTCACTTTTTAATTTTACAAAAATAATGTTGAATGATTCATCAACAATTAAAAATAAAATAGACACAATTTTATAAAAGAATTATTTAATATGAAATGATTAAGCTATAATAAAGAATTTAAGATATATAGTATTAAAAGGTATAAATTATTGTTTGTTGGGCGTTATGATATTATATTATTTATTTATTTACTAGCAGTAAATCTAAATGCATTTTTACCTACAAGCGCGTGAAATTAGCATAAGATTGTACAAACATGTGTTTTGAAAATTTAACTGAATCGATGGATCGAAAAACTGGTGAACGGGTCCAGTGACCGATTCAAATAAATCACCAAACAGACTTGAAAAAATTGGTCAAAGAATTAGAAAACCAGTCAAAAATTGACAAACAAATGCATGTTACTTGGGTGAATAAAAATTGACAAAAAAAAAAAACTTATTTATGGTGGGTCAATGAAAAATACTTGATATAATATCATTTTGACCTTTCTCCTTTAAAAAATATAAATCAACATAAAATATTTATCATTTTCTTTTTTATTCTAAATGGAACTTGCTATTATTTTGATTAACAATTTACTTTTACTATTTTTTCCTTAATTTCAAAGGTTTAATCTTTTTAATTTATTCTTATTTAATCACATCTTATTACTCTTGTGAACAGTCATATCTCATAATTCATGATCATGACTTTTAGTGAATAGATACATCCTTTTATATTTACAAGTCTTCATGAATTGATTCATAATCTTATAAAAAATATGCATCACCTTAATTTGCTTATGATCATCATTTAATTTTTGTCCCTCACTTCGATACCCTTCACTTTTTTCCCAGGGTAATAATGTATCCATTTTCTCAATTGGCCAGTATTATCACTCGCAATTAGATCTTCACCACACATGTAAACCAATTTTATTTAGATTTTCTTTTTATCTATAGATATCTTTTTCAAACATAATCATGTTTGAGATATTGTCAAACATACATTGCATAAAACTAACCCCTTTCACTGTATCCAACATCTGTTAGTCATTCATTAGATTTAATTAATCATGGCATCGCCCATGCCATTTGGTTTCTATTGGGAAATTACTTGTGTCTCTTTAGATGAAGTTGACTGAGAAAACATTATGCCCATGAACATGAACATGTTGGGGATTATTTTAATATCAAAGTCAATGTTACACATCAACTTTCCTTTGCCCAATCACAAGCACAAATACCTTTATGTCAGTTTTCCTTTCAAAATTCAATGGTCTTGCCAAGCCAAGAAATTTTGGAAAACGGTCCCTTGTACATGCAAGTGCCTACACCCAATCATTCCTAATCGATGCCTGACGTGGTAACTTATGCCAAATCCGTTGTTCAAAATCGTCATCCTGGCTTTCATTATGAAAGTGATGCCACGTTTTGTATTTTTACTTTGCTTTTGAATATTTGTATTTACAAGTTATATGATAAACCCTAAACTCCACGTTTTGATGGAGTCCGTGACCGTGAGACAAGTTGAAACCGTTTCACCTCCTGCATCAAGCACGGTCATTGAATCTCTCGAGAAAGCCAAGTTAGAAGATGATATTGAGATGGAAAAGTGCAGTATTTGTTTAGATGAGTTTAAAGAAAACATGGAGGTCTCATCAATGCCATGTAATCATGTGTATCACCAAGAATGCATCACTACATGGCTAAAATAAATCATGTGTCCTATATGTCGCAAACCCATGCCAGTTGATTAGCTATTGTTATTCAGATTCAATGTCTTTATATATTAAAATCCAATTATATTACTTTTAAGATGTTATAATAGTATCTTTATTAACTTATCAAATCGATCGGAACAAGTAGATCAAGAAAATATATATAAAAATTTCAAATAATTATGTACGCCATTCTTTTTGCTGTTTTGCATATATATAATCTACTACTTAATAATGACACAATGTATTAATTTCTCTTTTTATTTGATTTTGATTAGATTTCCTTTCGATTTATATAGAATTTTTTCATTAGAGAGGTAGATCAATAGTTGGCCTCTATTTTGTGCTATGGACATGTCTATCTATTGAATAAGATATTATACCAATAAATACGCACAATGATTTCGAGCGGTTTAGTTCGATTTAGGGCAAATCTAACTATTTGATAAGTTATATATATATGAACAATAGAATTATATATATTTTTTTAAATTATTCTTATTTGGTTTAGTTTAAGATTCTGCTTAGTAAAACCAATAGGTTTAATTGTGTTTTTAATTCTTATAATTTATCAAATAGTTGATTGTTTCAATTACTTGTCATATAAAATCTCACATTTTGTAAAATTAACTAAATTCGATCCAACACTTAATTTACCATCATCTAACGACGTTAGGTGACATGAATTTCATTTAAACTTTAAGTTAGGGTTTAAACTTACTATTTTCTGCCTTAAGACACTTAATTCTGTTTCTTTGTTTTTCTTATTGATAAAAAACCAAAATGCACATATATTTACTATTTTCTATTACTAAATAAATAAATTATAAATATAATAAAATCAAATAAACGATGAATTATACTTTTAACATTATATATATTAAACAATCCTTTTACTCGTGCAATGCATGTGACTTATTTCATTTTGAGTGCAAATTATAATAGATAGTTAAATTAAAATATATATTTAATAGACATAAATAATATGATAAAAAATAAAAAACATATAAGTATCTTTTGAGAAGAATGTATAGTAAACAAATAAATTATAAATTATAAAAGAATGTTCAATAAGTTTTGACCAAAGATGTGTGTGTGTGTGTGTGTGTGTGTGTATGTGTGTGAAATGAAGTGGATAACAATGTATTTGACGAAAGATATATATGCATGAAATGAAGTTGCATACATTAATTATATGATTAATACTAAAATTAAAATACAAAATTGATGCTTTAGGTGTCTAAGAAATCAATTATAATAAGTATAAGAAATATGTAAAAATTGTTAACGTATATTTATTGGACATAAAACTAAAGTACAAATAATTCAATTGATTAAACATGTTATAGAATATATATATATATATATATATATATATATATATATATAAAATGGACCCTAAATAAGTTAAGAAATATTACATTACAACAACATATTTAAATATATGTGTAAATATTTTTATTAATACTATCATATTTAAAAAATAAATATTTAAATAGTTAATGTTACAAAATATTACATTACAATAACATATTTCAAATATAGGTATAAATATTTTTACTAATACTGTTTAAATAATTGCAAAGTCATGGTCAAACTTTTTTTTAAAAAAGATTAAATACAATTTTTTGAAGACTTCTTAATTAATTAAATTAATTCATTAGCATTAAACAATTTAATATTAAAAATAGAATGTATTAATTACAATAAAGACTTTCATATGACTAGTCATTAAGCAATAAAATGCATGTTACACATCCTATTTGAGAAACATATTAAATAATTGTTAAAAATAAAATATATTATTTTTTATCAGAAGAAAATATGTTAATTAATAATGAAAAATTCTCAATGAATCATTAAAATTTAACATTTGAGAATATATCCCATTCAATGACTCACTAAACAATAAAATGCATATTACACATCCCATTCAACAACAACAAAAA
>PYAF01001293.1:885389-896202 GCA_007407185.1 Glycine tomentella | reverse complement strand
CGTTGCTAGGAGAGAGAACTAGAGTGAAGCATACAAGGCAAGGTCTCCATTCTTCTTTTATTATTTTCTACCCTAAAATATTACAAATTTTGAATTCACCAATATCTTTTGTTGTTAGGCCATGCTCTAGGGATTACTTTACTTTTGAATGATAAACATTATTAGGTTTTAGTGATGTTTGAATGGTGTTGATTTCACAAATATATGAATCGGTATATTAAGAATGGTGAGGGGACTTGAAGATGGCTAGGGATTTTGTATTATAATAGTAACTAAATCATTTGTATAATCTGTCAGTTTTGATTTTGTTGAGTGCAGTGATATGTTTCTATTGAGCACTTTAGATTAAGATGAAAATTAGTTAATGAGAAATGATCTACTCTTGAAATTAAGCAAACCACTTCTCTGGGCCCAAGTGCCCTTATGTTAGAATTTAGAATTTATTTCTCTTTGACATTCAGCTTGTGGCCCTTAGGGTGTTTTGATGCATGCTTCGCACCAGCATGTGCGTGCATCAACTCTGAAGCAACAGAGTTGCTTTTGCGCATTTTACATTATTTGGCACGAAATCATGGATTGACGATGCAAATCCAAACACACTATATCTTAGAAGACTATTTATCTTATCACATGTAACTCTTGTCTTCTGGCTGAACTTTTGTTTATAATTTATAATGAAATACAATAACCTAGGCAATTCTTTTTAGTTTTTACTACATAGTGGCAAAAGATTCATGCATATCATTTGAGACTGTCAAGCTTCAATGATATTTCTTTAGGGCCAGTGATGCAAATACTTGTTCTATTTTTTATTTTTTTTTTGGCCCCTACTATGCTGTATAGGAATTCAAACAGGGAAACAGGTTCGTGTGGCCAATACTAATACTCATTAACTTCATACAATTGTGAAAACAAAAAACAACTGTATGAGGAAGAAATTGGTTGTGTTGCTGATGAGTAAAAAAGTTTCAGAAGTTACTTTTTCCAATCTCTAATTCAAGTGTTTAAATTTCATTGAAAGTACTATATTGCAACTTGCAAGCAAATGGCAAGAGAAGAAGCAATAGTCAATTGATATTTAATGAAATAGTTCAAGTTTTGTTTCTTATTAAATGGTATTTAAAAAAATATGATTTTTCTCAAAGGATCTTTGTATGTACTTGAGTTTTAATGGTATTATAGATAAGAAATTTGAAACTTGAAACTTGAAACTTGAAAAGTATTCTGGCAGATTCTCTAAAAGGAACTTTAAAATAGTAAGAAAGTTTATAGATTACAACATGAAAGAGAAGTAGAAAACCAGCCACAAGACTAGTCTAAAGTGACAGATTCTGTTGCTCTAGGTTGAAGAAAACTTAAATAAATGTACTAGGGATGGGATAATGGGATTCTTTATGTGATCACATCTATTTGAAACAATTTAACACAATTGAGCTTAGCTTAGATTTTGCTACTTTACTTTAGATGTCAAGTCCTTTTGCATGCCCTGTGGAGTTAACAAATTACCTTGGCTTAGAATTAAGGCAATAATGGAGTGTAATTTTTGACATTTTTTCTGATGATCATTACTATATGCAGAGTTTGTGTGTGTATGCGTGTATTGTTAAAGTTCAAATTATGTGAGCTCTAATTTCTCTCCTTATTTTCATGGTTATCGTCAAATTTTATAATCTAAGTAGAGAATTTTATAAAAGAAGTATTCCTATGCCCATACAATAAATTTTGTAAAAGAAAGAAACCTTTTTTTTTTAATCCAAGCAAATTTTTTTTTACAGAGGTAGGTAATTCATTTTTCAAACGTTTGATCCCAACACACTTTCAACATCAACAACACCTAACCCAAGTATCCCAACACCCTTTGATTTTATTATATCTGAATCTGTGTGACCTGTGTTCAGGTGTTTTCGTCTTTGTGATACTAGTGAATTGAGCATACTCTGCCCAGTTCTCAGTTTCAAGCATGGATCCGGAGGCTGCACGAACTGCTCGAGAATCTCTAGACCTTGCATTCCATATGTCCAATATACTTGATACGGGTCTAGACCGTCACACACTTTCTGTTCTTATTGCACTTTGTGATCTTGGAGTCAATCCTGAAGCACTTGCTGTTGTCGTCAAGGAACTAAGAAAAGAGAAACCCTCGTTATTTTCATCACCACATGCTTCGGCTTCTTCTTTGCCATAAATAAATGGATTTTTTTTTATTAGATGCCATCTGTCCATGCTTGCTTAAGTTCTGTAATCCATCTTTTTTGTCTGTTCTTGATGTTGTTCTTTGAATTGCTTTGCTTGTTCTTTTGTATGAGCTTCGTTTGATGTACAGTGGCATTGTTTTAGTACAAAAACAAAAATTGATGTGTTGCAATTAGGACCTCGTATATGAAGGCTTATCTTTGAGAGCAAATTTTCAATTAGCGTAAAGAGCTGAGTTCCATCTTGCACAGCTCTACACATTCATGTTTATCTTCATTTTCCATTACATGGCTCATCTCATTTTTATTTATTTATTATCAACGGGGCTAAAAGCCTGGAAACATCAAAAAGCAGATCCTTCACAAATGAAGGATAATGCTCGAAATCACAAGATTACCCCCATCAGAACAAGCATAATCAGTCAGCTTGTATGCACAAAAATTCCCCTCCCTGTAAATGTGATTAATACTAATGTTGCCAAAAGACCCCAACAACCTGCGAATAGCAAGGACCAATCTCTTTCCCGAAACACACCCAAGCTTGTTTCCTTTAATAGCAGTAGCCACTGCCTTTGAAACAACCTTCAAGGCAATATTCTGCATGCCTTTCTGATGAGCTAAATTAAGACCAACCCTTACTGCCCAAAGCTCAGCCATAAACACAAAGGCTCTCCCAATGCACTTGGCAAAACCACCTTTCCATTGACCATTACAATATCTGATTAAATCTCCACAACCTGCAATACCCCGGTGCACTTTCACTGCCCCATCGGTATTCAGAGCATACCAACCTTCCTGCGAAGCTATCCAATTAACAGAAATTTTGTAACTTATCCTTTAACCAACAACAATGTTCTCCTTGTGGATGATAGTGAACTCCTTCCACCTATCTCGAATATAGATACACGGTCTAAAGGATTTAACAAAATTTGGATCATCGATCTGCTTATTCCTCCAAGTCCAAAGGTAATAGCAAATGGTAGCCCACAATTCAGCCCAAGGCCGATAATGGCTGTGACCCATATTACAAAACATATTTGAATTGATCCAATCCACCAAGCTCATCCCAAAGAAATCACTTCTGTCCACTGCGAGAGGGCAATCTCTATGGACATGCACAATGGACTCCTATAAACAGTGCAATGATAGCAAGCAGGATCCTTGTTACTCCATTTAGGTACATGGAGAATCCAAATTCTTTTCCAACGTCATCAGCTTCAGCAATGTGATCATAAGCAATTAGCTTGTAAGCACTTGCAACGGAAAATTCTCCCATCTTGTTGCCTGGCCAAATTCTGGTATCATCCTCTTCACGAATAGGAGGCAGAACAACATTTATACGTTGAACAATCTCCTGGGGAAGGACCATATTCAACAAATTCTGATTCCAATCCCCTTCACCATTAACAAGGTCAGCAACACAAAAATTCTGCATATGAAAAGGGTAGGTTAGGAGCAAACTCACTCAAGATACACTTGTCATCCAACCATCTATCCTTCCAAGCATTAACTATGGAGCCATTATTAATGCTCCACATCTCAGTCTCACTAACACATAGGCCAAAACTTAGACGAGCTTTCCTAATAAAGGAATCTGTATTTTTCACAATCAAAGAATTATCAGTCATCCCCATCTCTAGCATACTTCGATTTTAATCACATTAGCCCAAAGACTATTGTCTCCTGTTTTTAGAGCCCAACCCATGTTCATAAGGACATGGCTCATCTCATTTACCACTCTTGAAAGACTGGTCAACCTTAAACACTTTGTAGATTAAGCTTAATCTCTCTAGGTCGAGTATTTAACCTGTGTTTACAATAATCACAGACCAAATTCAACCACCAAACACAAATCATGTCACAAATTGAGATGTTAGCAACTAGTCATATATCCTAAATTTTTGCTAATTGGTTCCTAATATAGCTCGCTAAATTAACGTTTTCTTATATAAAGACTTATGTTTAAAGGGGAGAATCTCACTAAAGATGACTAGTCAAATTTTTTAATGAAGATGAATAGCAAAAAGATCCGCACCCACAGATATTTGCGGATAAAATTTGTCATGAATAGATAATGGATATTCGCTAGCTAACAGATTCACAGATATTTTTTACCCGCTCATTAATGAGTAGAGTGTGGATATCATAGTATCAGTAATTGTGGATATTTGATATTGTTGAACTTATTCATATTGATTAATTGTTACAAATTTTTAATGATTTTTTTTCCAGACTCCTTAAAAATGAAGATGGAGAAAATGAAACTGAATACAATTATAGACAGGTTGATCAAGATGTTACTACTTTGTAGTTTTTTAATATTTTATTCCATTTCTAATTATCATTATATTAATTGTTATCAATATTTATTTTGATGTTCTTTATTTTAGGAAACAAGTGGCAAAAGTGAAGTTATTGATGAGATAATCATTAACAATTGAATATTTCTACAATTTAGACTTGTGAAATTTATTGAATTATGTGTTTTTAATTTATTTGGATTTATGTTTTTCTTTGAACTATTGCTTTTGAGATATTATAATTTTATTTGTACTTATACCTTGGATTTATGTTTAACTCTTTTGTGTTTTTTTTCCTTCTTTATTTTTAATTCACTAGTTTTGCTTATGTTTAATGTTGAAAATCACTTCTTTTAAAAAAAAAAATTGTTTGTTTTATTTTTAATTTGAAGTATTCATGTGTATCCCATCCATGGATACTATACTAGTGGTTATAAAAAAGTCTATGCATATTTTTCAATGACAGGTAAATGGACGAACAATAAACACATATTTTCTCCAACTGACGGATACAAATAATCTCTACCTGTGCTCAACTTTATCCCTTGTCATGCTTAAAGATTGGTGATAAATCGCAAAGCCAATAAATATTACTCTGAATCAATAACATGATTAAAAAAAAGACTTACCTTAAGAATAGGACTTGAAAACTATTTAGACCGATTAAAGCCAACTTATTCCTTGAGATAAGTTATTGAACAAATCAACAATGTATAAAGAAAACTGGTGACATATTAAATATATAGGTAAAATTACAACAACAAAATGAATTTGCCTGTGGCTCAAAGCTCCCTTTTGCTAAATAAATAAACATGTCTTAGTATTCAGTATTAGCTCTTGTATTATGCACTAATGTACTTGTCCAAGGGGTTACTAGCCTTTGTCTTCTTTATTGGTTTAGTGGAATGTTCATAAATAGTGGTTCTCAACATGCTAGGTTTGGATTGGACTAGTTGATAGACTAGTTTCTATCAAATAAAATAAGATAAAATAAAAGTTGATAGACAGCAGTTCATAATTTTGAATAACCCGTCTATTTATGTTTGTCGTTTAGCCGACTTAGTTTATTTTAATGGAAGTTGATAATGTACAATTATTTGTTTTTGTAAAGAAATATGTTAGCAAATTATATCTTAATTTAAAATAAATTTAATTTAATTTATTTATTTTTTGTAAAAGTGAAATATATTAGAAACTATTTATACTAGCTATTGCATTTATTTAAAAAATATAGATAAAACTATATTGTATTAATAGATTTCCTCTAGGGAAAAGTGAAGGCATATCAACAAACATCCTCTTCTAAAAAAAAAAACCCTCCTTTCTCTAATATATGGTAATAAGTCAATTAGAAAGTACATAGTTTTCATATTATCATTCAATTATAAATGTTATATATACTTTATTTATTTATTTTTGCATCAATTATTTTTAAAATTATATCTAAAACAAATTTTAATAAATTTAGTATAAAAATTATCATAATAACTAGAGTAAATTATACAAATTACCTCTAAAATTTCATGAAATTATACAAATCTTTTTTAATTATTTCAAAAATATACATTGATACCTTTTATAAGTCACACGGATCCTTTTAATAAGATTTTATTTTAAGAATTTCTTTAAGGCTTTAAGAACATTTTTAGTACAAGCTCTTGAGTAAGGATTTTGAACTCAAGATCTGATCTTTATTAGATCTCTTAATAAAAGAGTTGAATAGATCTCTAACATGGAGGATGAGTTTTTGAAGAAGATTCTTCAAGATCTGTACATTGTTCAAAAAAGAATAAATTTTTTCTCTCTTTCTCTCTCCCTAAGATCTCAAAATGAGATATACAATTAAAGGAAAAAAATTAGAGAGACTTAAAAGATCTTCAATCCTATATAATATTATAAGATCCACCAAAAAATGACTAATATTTTTATTTAAGATCTATCACTAAAAATATCTTATAGATAAATATTAAACTGGTTTCACTATCTATTAATTTTGGTTGTAACGTCTTCAATGACGTTATTCTGAAGTCACGATTTGATTCTGGAGTCTGGACACTTGCAAAGTGCAGCTCTTTGTTAGATTTACGGGTGAAAGAAGGTCTTTGTCCACAAATTTTGGCATCATCTTCAACTTCGAAGTTGCCATCAGTACTCATCACGTGTGATAAAAAACATGATTGAGTTCAAAACAAAGTCAGATTCCAACCTTATCGCAATCGAATATGTAGGTAAAATGGCAGTAGTCAACATCGCATAAGAGTACTTAATTTTGACCTTTTGCAATGTGCACTCATCATCACGTCCTGTTTATTGCAATCGCTAGCTATCATGGGGTTCAAAGTGTGAATTTTCCTTTTCAAGGACAAGGTTTGTTCTTAAGTCATAACAAATCAAACAATTTAAGAATTTTATAATATCAAATATGTCTAATTTTCTATAGAGATAACATTGTTTAGTCATTTTTTCTTTTTAGGTTTTTAAACAATCACTGTGTTCTTTTTTTTTTTTTTTTTTAACTACCAGGTATACTGGGATCAAGATTCTCTGCGGCTAAAATTTTAACTACACATTTGAAAAAAAAAAAAAAACTGCACAAATATCAAAGCTTAAAAATGTTTATTTTTCATTAAAATAAATCATATTTTATTTTTCCAAGATTACGCACCGTTGGATTATAACAGCATGAGGTGCAGCTATAATATTGTGTATTGATTAGAAAATAATTTTAGTATGGCCAGCACTCCACAAGAAAAAAAAATGTTTACTTTTATATAACTAAATTATAATAAATACATATTTTTAAGATATAAATTACACTATATTAAAATTCATAACAAACAAATATTTTTAAATATATAAATTATTAATATTTTAATTTGTACGTTATACTGTATATGTTTTTTATATATTAAAATTCATAATAAGTATTTTACATATATTAATAATAATAAATTGCAATTATAAAAATCAATATAAAATGTTTTAAATTACAGAGACTAAACAAAAAGTTATTGTAATTAACGATAAAGAGTGATTAAACCTAAATGTGTTAACTTTTTTAGCCGTCCAAATGAAATGAATATTCTAAGGCTGATTTGTCTCTTGCTTTTATTCAATAATGTTTGGCTTTTTAATTCATTCCAATTCACGATCGTGAAATACATAGTTTTAAAAATTGTTCCTGTGACTGTTTCGGTCATGAAATTGGATCATTAAAGCAGCGGTTGAATTAATGAATCATTAGTTGTCTCATATAACTTAGTTTTTAATAAAAAATACAAAAATTTTATATTTGTTTTAAAAAATTTCTTTTGATGCATTGAAATTCATAAATCTTAAAAACATAAATAAAATATAAAGAACATAATTTAAAAAATGACTATTATCTCTAACCTTTGACATCAAAGACATTAATGACATTATATATTAATATCCACACTAAAATGAAGTATAGTTATATCACATCAATATATGTTATAAAGTATAAAAAATCAATCCAAAGTTCCAAACCACAATTTTAAAAAATGATATGAGACTACAACTCAATCGTAATTGCGACAACTTCTAAATCAATTTAACTAAAAAAAACACAATTATGACCACAAAAAATGTTCAACAATGAATGAAAATATCAAATTAACTTAAAATCACACACAAAAAAACTAAAATAAAACAATGAAAAAGAAAATAATAAATTTTGTTGGACTCACTTGCGGCTCTAGACTGGAGATTAACCGAGTGAGTCTAACAAGCTAATGGCAGCATGATGCCACAATGAGAGGAAGGAAGTAGAGGTTGGCGAGCGAAGCGGCAACTGAGTGAGACTGCGAGATGAAGAAGGATAAACCGATAAGATTTCTAAAATTAAGATGGGTTCAAATTGAAACTATGTTGTTTCGACTGTAACAAGGATAGAAAAAAATGACCAAGTCCAGGTTGACCGCAAACTCAATGGGTTTAATCTGGATTTGACCGCAAACTCAATGGGTTTAATCTAAATTGTTTCGGGTCAAAAACATATCCGATTGAATTTGTGACGCAAATCAACCATCGTATTCTTAAATTTTTGGTGAAATGTGATCCAATTATTTGATTATCATTCTTGTAGAATTTATTAGGAATGATTACTTTTATTTTTTTTTATAACATAAAAAATGGGAAGAAACATGAGATGATCTTCATTGAAATTATCAACCCTCATGTTTGATGACTAACATTTATCATAATAAAGAAGACATATTGAAGGAACACAATGTAACGCAATTTTTGGATTTTAAAAACTGCAAAAAATAACATGTACAAAGAAGTTTAGACCCGAAAAAATATGTCATGATCCGGCTCCTTCTCCGTGCACATGACAATGAAGAGAAATTTATAATAAAAGTAATCTATAGTTATTAATAAAATATAATTACTGTCACTGCTTTCTTCAATTGTTTTTCCTATTTTACGTTTTATTTTAAAAAATATAGATAAAGACATGAAATGTCTCTCTTTCAACTAGTAAATATAATTGTTGTAAACTTATTATATTAACCAAAGAAAATAGTTATTAAGATTTTCTTGTAGTACTGAAATGGAAAAAATATTGATAACATTTTTTATCAACATTTTGTGGATTATTTAGTGCTTTAAATTTAGTAATCTTGTAGCCAATTGTGAAAATTAAATTTTACATATAGTAATATACTATCACTAAGAACAGTAATTAGCTAAACAAAAAATCAATGGATAAAATAGATGAAAGAAGCATCGGTAACATTAAATTTAGAGGGTTAAATGAATGCTTAAGTGTGTGAAAGGAATTAGAAAAGGCAACAAAGAAGACCATTGTGCTTTTATCATAATCTTTATAAGCGCATAAACACTGGTGCAAATGATTTATCATCCTAATTAAACTAACAACTTTTCACACATGACCATGCTACCTCATTCATTAACTATGATTGCAACACTAATAATCATTGTTCTTGCACAAACACTTGTGGGGGTGAGTTCACTTCCTGAAGCTGATAAAATAACCAATTTGCCGGGGCAGCCACAGGTCGAATTTCAGCAATATTCTGGTTATGTCACCGTGGATGATCAAAATAAAAGAGCTTTGTTTTACTACTTTGTTGAAGCTGAAGAAAACCCTTCTTCCAAGCCATTAGTCCTATGGTTGAATGGAGGTATATATGTCTTGTTATGTATCAATATCATGTACATCATTTTTGTTCAGTTATTTATTTGTTTTGGAATCTGGCTTAAACCTTTTAAGACTGATCAAATCAATTAATATGCTTTCTTGGTTTTGATTTTTGAAGGGCCCGGTTGTTCATCGATTGGAGTTGGAGCTTTTGCTGAGCATGGTCCTTTCAGACCAAGTGACAAAAATGTTCTTGAGATAAATGATAATAGTTGGAACAAAGGTGAACCTTAAATCCAATGGTTTGTTTTAATCGAGGATCAAAATATCAAATGTGCTCTTTTAAAAAAAGCAAAACTGCTTGTTTATTTCATCCTTATCACAGTGGCAAATGTGCTCTACTTGGAGTCACCAGCTGGTGTTGGATTCTCTTACTCTAGCAATAAATCTTTCTATGCCTTAGTGACAGATGAAATCACAGGTTCTTTTCCCCTTCATTTTGTCCACAATGGCATTTAAATACTAACACAAGAATCAAAGTTTAATAAGTGTTTAAGATTTTATCCACTACTTGTCTTTATGACATTTCTCAAGAACCTGACAATGGTTTTGCTCTTGTCCAGCTAGGGATAATCTTGTTTTCCTACAGCGTTGGTTCACTGAATTCCCTGAGTACTCAAATAACGACTTCTTCATTTCAGGGGAGAGCTATGGGGGTTAGAATTAGATATAAATTAATACTATATTCACTTTGAAACTGTAGTAAAATAATGCACACTTCACACTTGTTTGTAGGTCACTATGTTCCACAACTTGCACAACTTATTGTTCAAAACAAGACCAAATTCAATCTCAAGGGAATAGCAGTGAGTAGTAGAGAAGGGAAAATCTGAATAGTTTTAATATAAAAATCCATTTGATTTGATTGAAAAATATAACTGGTTCATATATATGTTGAAATTTGCAGATTGGGAATCCTCTTCTTGAGTTTAATACTGATTTCAACTCAAGATCTGAGTACCTTTGGTCCCACGGACTGATATCAGATTCAACATACGAAGTCTTAACAAGAGTCTGCAACTTTTCCTCAATTAGGAGACAAATGCAAAATGGGAATCTTAGAGGGGTTTGTGAAAAAGCAAATAAGCTATTGGATAGTGAGATTAGCAACTATGTAGATGAATATGATGTCA
>PYAF01001293.1:873436-885289 GCA_007407185.1 Glycine tomentella | reverse complement strand
CTGATTTCAACTCAAGATCTGAGTACCTTTGGTCCCACGGACTGATATCAGATTCAACATACGAAGTCTTAACAAGAGTCTGCAACTTTTCCTCAATTAGGAGACAAATGCAAAATGGGAATCTTAGAGGGGTTTGTGAAAAAGCAAATAAGCTATTGGATAGTGAGATTAGCAACTATGTAGATGAATATGATGTCACACTTGATGTTTGTTTGTCATCAGTAAATCAACAGGCTTATGTGCTGAATCAATTGGTGAGTTTCATCTACTTTCTGCCTAGGCATGTAGCATGTTATTTCTTTTTCTGAATTGATTTCGTCTCGGCTTCAGCAAGAGACACAGAAGATAGATGTTTGTGTTGGTGATAAAACAACCACATACTTGAACACTAAAGAAGTCCAAGAAGCTCTACATGCTAATCTTGTTGGAGTCGCCAAATGGTCAACTTGCAGCTCGTAAGTTTTATTGCTTCAAAGATGACACATTCTTGAGTGTTTTAGAGATGCAGATATTATGTTCACAAAAATAAGAAAAGTAGTAAACGTTTGAGATTTACCCCTTAACTTATAATAACTATTAGACTCCATTAGTTTTGTTACTTAAAAGACTAAGACATTTCCATTGTATATCTTTTCTTCAATTTTCCTAAATATGGTAATAATTTACATGAGTATTAGGCAACACAAGAAACTTGATTTTAACAAAAGATACAAAACTAATATATATGTATTTCCATCTTATTTTAGGGTCCTTTGTCCACCAATCTTCAATCTAATTTCCCTGTTCTTCTTTCTCATTTCTCAAGCACAATTGGTAACCTTTTATTTCTGAGGCTTACATCTCCTGCTAATGATATCTTCATTATGTTACAGAGTTCTGCATTATGATTATCAGAATCTAGAAATACCAACAATTCCTATTCTAGGGTCACTTGTTAACTTTGGCATCAGGGTCCTAGTATACAGGTAATTGAATTTGTTTAATCACTGACATTTAGCTAACTCCACACATCAGGAAATAGCCTTTTTTAAGCAAGCAAAGCCATTTCTCTATGCAGTGGAGATCAAGATTCAGTGCTTCCATTATTAGGCTCGCGATCTCTAGTTAACGGATTAGCCAAGGAAATTGGACTTGATACAACAGTGGCCTATAGAGCCTGGTTTGAGGGAAAACAGGTTAGTATTAAATTATTAATACTTGGAGTGCAATAGATCTTTGAAAAATTAAATGCCTATATGCACTGCCATTTAACTCAACCTTGATTTGTTCTATAAAATTTAAGGTGGCAGGATGGACACAAGTATATGGGAACATCTTATCATATGCCACCATAAGAGGAGCATCTCATGAAGCTCCCTATACTCAACCACAGAGATCACTCGGGCTACTTAAAGCCTTTTTGGAAGGAAAGCCACTACCTGGTGTTAAATAAAATATGAATAGATTTAGTTAACACTAGCCGTTCTTAGTTGCTGCAACAAATAGAAATGCTTCCAAAATCCACACAGAAGGTTATTATTGCTATAGGATTACGATTATCTTATGATTGTTATGTTCTTGCTCTACATTTCTATGCTTTACTTTCTTTCCGAACAATGTGCTAAAGGTGCACAGGATGAAGGGAAGTTCAAGGATTAAAGATTACAATCAGCCCAAAATAAACTAAATCCAACTAATTGTATCGTGTTTGTTGAAAGTAGACTATTAGAACAAATTGAATAGGGTTTAATGACTATTTACGGTTAATGTGGAAGTTTTTACACTAACAATCGTTAAGGAAGTTACTAAAAAGTTAACAAGTTTATCACTCTCGGTGATTTGTAGCTAGCAAAGTCTTAGAAAGTGGGTTATGAATTTAACTAAATCCTGTAAAACTAACTTGTAAGGTGAGAGGGTTATCTCAAACCCTTTGTGTCTTTTCTATTTGATCATAGTCTCTTTGTAGGTAAATAATTGTGTAAAACTGTTTTTATATTATATACTCATAATCTATTTTTTCAATTGAAAACTAAATCCAATTAAATATAAAAAAAAAATAGTGTCATGTACGGCTTTTATAACGAGGTGTCTATCAATAAAAAAATATAGAATATAACAACAGTATTATAATAAACATTTCTAAATAAATTATGTAGAAGTATTTATTGTTGGGTAAAAAAATAGAAGTATTGTATAGTGGAAAGGAAATATTAGTTCAAATGAGTTTAATATAATAGTTTGATCCATAGTATAATTCAAAAGTAAAAATTATAGTATTTTGGTCAAATACAATTCATGTTTATTTTTATCTTTTATTAGAAAATTTGTCTTTATTTTGATATGACAATGTCTTTGGCTGATCTTGTTATTTTTTTTTGCCTTATCTCTTCCTTAACAGCAAAAACTTCGTAGTGCACTCATGACTCATTAAGCTAATACTGCATCCTTTTGATACTCTAATGAATTCACATAATTACATCACTTAAAAAATATAGTCCACTAAATATAAATAGTTAACATAATTGTCATAAAATATAAACTCACATTATGGAAACATAAATTTCCAACAAGAAAAACACAATCAAAATTCAAATTCAATTGGATTTCTATATAATAACAGTCATGTATAAACTTAAGAAACATTCTATTAACAAGGTTCAACATAGTTGATAGATGGTTGGATTCTTTAAGCATTATTAATATGAGTTTCATTCAAATGAAAAGACTTTGTTGAGAGAGACAAAATCCATTTTTATAGGCCTAGAGGATTAGTTTCATGATTTTGACTATAGAGATACCTTGTTTCCAGCAAAAACTTAAAAAATTCCCAAAATAAACATAAACTAAGATTACACCACAATTTATTTAAAAAAAAATTGATACATATAAAGTCTTCAAATATTTCAAACATCAGGGTTCGGTGTCCTCGTTCTGATTAACATGGGTACTGTTGCCCTAAATTTGTTCAATACTCCCTCTGATATTTAATATAATAATTAACACTACTAATGTGTATTATTATTATTATCACGTACGTCCACTGGAAATGATATTTTGATCGATTTTACTTAACCAATAACTTTATCAATTTTCCTACAACATTTCATTTTAAAAAATGCTTGATTATTATGGCATTGCAAGCATATAAAATATATCTTCAGAGAGGCGTTGGATTTAAAAATAAAATTTTAAACTAACATGTAATTAATGAAAGTGTGAGTATGTTATAGTAATTTAATTTTAAAAACAACTAGCATAATAGTCCATGTGGATATTAATTTACATTTTACAATATATATATATATTATTGTTTTTTCATATATTTATAAATTATTATGTTGAATAATTTTTATAAATATGTTTTGGTAAATATATACATAAATATTTAAATATAGATAAAATAATTATATATATATTTACGTGTTTGTGAGCAGCTTTTTTAACAAATTGGGTCACAATTTTTTATTAATAAAGTAATACTTAATTTATTAGTACATCAAGATTTAGAAGAATATTATGTAATTCAAATTCAAAATCATGTTAATAAACGTATAGTGATAAAAATTAGTGATTTATTATTTTTACTAAAATTACTATTTCATTATTATTTTATAATAAATATTAATATATCTTGATTAATATATATGATTATTATTTTTAAAACCATGTGTAGTACTTTTTTAACCGACAAAGATATGAGAGAATTGAAATAAATCTTGATGCACTAATAAATTAAGTATTATTTTTATATTTAGTTTAATTTAATTTTTTATTTTATTCATTAATACATCATTTCTCGTGAGTTACAGGCTTTATAATACTTTCAATAATATTTTCAAAAATAATAATATCAATAATAATGTATAAATATTAACATTTAATATGACGGTTATAAATTTGTAGAACAAATTCAGAATTCTTATATTTTTTTAATAACTCGTGACATGTATCATTTTTTACATATAATATATATTTATCATATATATAAATTAGTAAAATATAAATTAATCAAACAAATTTTTGTATTAATAATTAAGTTATTTTTTAATCAATTAATAATTAAGTCATTAATAATTAGGAAAATATATTTTTATACAATATATTTAATAATTGATAATTAATTTATGTTTATTAGTACTAATTAATTAATTTTTTAACATAAATTTATTATATTAATGTTAATTGATTGTATTTAATTTGTAGAGAACGAATAAGGAAAAGTCAACATCAATTTTATATCAACATCAATAATAGTTTTAACCCAAGTTAATTGGATTGATAGTAAATGAATCTAATGATAAATTGAAAATAAAACAAAGAAAGAAAAAGGGAGAGGGGAAGAAAAAAAGTAGAAATAAGACATGAGTTTAATCATCCACCAAGTTATTCTCAACTCCGTCCTAAGATATATTGTCCGCTAATCTATATCTCACTCCATTATATCTTGTTTAACTACCTTTTTCCAAGTAAGTTTCGATCGACTTTTACCTATCTTTGTGTCGAGCTCTTGGTAATACACTATTGTTCTTACGGGAGTATCTATTGGTCATCTCATAACGTATTCAAATCACCTTAATCTATGCTCTCTCATCTTTTTAGATATCAGTACAAATGATACCTTTCGTCGAATATCTTACTTTTAACAAAATTTTCTTTTATATAATATAAATAAATAGAAGATTACTACCTTCGTGCCTAATAAAGGGACAAACAATTTTTTTATAAAAAAATCTTATTAAAGTTGGGAAAAAAAATTTAAAAAAGTTTTTACTGCATAATTTTTTTTTTGACAAAGTTAAAAAATAGTGTCAAATCTTTGTCGGAAATTGGAACACACTCAAGATTGATATTTTTCTTCTAACATGATTAATATTTTTATATCCAAAGGTCAATTGGATTCAAATATTATACCACTTGGAAAAAAATTAACCATTATCACTTGTGTTAATCATTATTGGTCTAATTACACATTTAAACCTTATTTTTCTCTCTCTGTAATTAATTTGAGAAATAATCTAAACCTTATCGATCCTACCCTTGTGTGACAAGAAATTTCTAGACTTTTTTTTTTCTTAAGCATTCAACAAAATATTATAACTATGATTTACTTTATTTGTTCTATTATAATTTATTATAAGAAGAATAAATAAGTCACAAAATAATTGTTATTTTAATTTTTTAATATAAAATTATTATTAGTTATACTTATATCTCTTGTAATATTAATGATGATCAACTAAATCTATAAATAAATGAATAATGATATAAGATTAATTTTTTAAAATTATTATTCTCTTTTTTTATTTATAATTTTTTTATTTGAATAAAATAATTTAGGACTACAATTATTTAGGAATGGAGAATACTAAGTGTTCAGGTCCTTGAAAAAGTTCTTAAAGAATGTACCAATAACTACAAAGAAAGAGAAAAATTAATTACAAAGAGGGAGGAAAATTAATTATAATAAATAAGAGAAAGAATAGTTATTTTTTTTAAATAGTACTGTCTGAATTACTCAAATTAATTATAGAGAGAGGGAAATTAATTGTAGTAAATAAGAGAGAGAAAAGTGATGTCTAAATGTGTTATTTTTTAAAAATTAAATTACTATAACAGTCCTAGATCAACGTAATGAAACAAAATAGCTAGTTCGGTCTTTTGTCCAAAATTTTTAGTATGCTCATTCCCAATGACTTCAACTAAAAAAGATAGTGTGTAAATTAATAATTTCATATATATATATATATATATATATATATATATATATATATACACATATATATCTGTAATATTAAATTTTGAAATGAAAGATGAAATTTATAGTGTTAAATGAATCTTTAAAATCTATGTTTGATAAAATTAGTTAAAAATTGAAAAATTAGTTTAAAGATGAAAAATTAATTTTTAAAATTAAAATATCCAATAACACTATTGTTGAAGTAAATAAAAAATATAAAATGACAGAAAATAATAAAATTATAATTTGTTTAAAAAGAATAATAAAAAATTTGATAAATATATTAAAAATAAAAATAAAAATAAAAAAGTTATAAGCTTTAAACTAACGTTGAAAATTATTTAAAACTATTAAAAAAATTATTTATCAGACAGTTAAATAAATTTTTCAATTAATAAAAAATAATTAAAATATCTTTCCAAATATAATCTAATTATTTTTAATGACAGTGAAAAAGAATCAGCGACGACAAGAAAGAAGAAACTGAAAATAGTTACACTTTAAAGTAGTTTAAAAGTAAAAGCTGACGTGATAGTGAGATACACAGCTTAATATAAGACCATTATGCGTTTATCATAATCCTTTGCGCACAAACACTAGTGCTGAGGATTTATCATTCTAATTAATTACACCAACAACATCACACTTGTTAGAATGATAAAATAAGGAGTTCACTTCCTGAAGACCCTGCTACCTCAGTCATTTACCAAGGTTGCAACATTAATAATTGTTCTTGCACAAACACTTGTGCGGGTGAGTTCACTTCCTGAAGCTGATAAAATAACCAATTTGCCACGCAAGCCAAAGGTCAAATTTCTGCAATATTCTGGTTATGTCACCGTGGATGATAAACATCAAAGAGCTTTGTTTTACTACTTTGTTGAAGCCGAAGAAGACCCTCCTTCCAAGCCATTAGTACTATGGTTGAATGGAGGTATATTATATCTTGTTATGTATAAATGGCATCTTATTATGGAGAAAAATTATAAATTTAATAGAGGATTAAATCCGTGTGATTTTTTTTTAGTTTTTTTTCTCTTTATTTTTTCTTTTCTTTTTTTTTTCAACCTCCTCATATTAATCATTGATCTACTATTAACCTCAATTAACTTGGGTTAAAGGTGACGTTGACGTTGATTTATTTGTTTTGGAATCTGGCTTAATCCTTTTAAGACTGATCAAATCAACTAAGATGCTTTCTTGGTTTTTGATTATTGAAGGGCTCGGTTGTTCATCGATTGGAACTGGAGCTTTTGCTGAGCATGGTCCGTTCAGACCGAGTGACAACAATCTTCTTGAGAAAAATGATTATAGTTGGAACAAAGGTGAACCTTAAATCCAATGGTTTGTTTTTATTGAGGATCAAAATATCAAGTATGCTCTTTAAAAATAATAAAACTGCTTACTTTTTTCATCCTTATCACAGTGGCAAATATGTTATACTTGGAGTCACCAGCTGGTGTTGGATTCTCTTACGCAATAAATCTTTCTATGCCTTAGTGACAGATGAAATTACATTCACTTCATTTTGTGCACAATGGCATTTAAGTAATTAAGTTGGGAAATGTTAATCATTGCTCTTCAGCAGTGGCGAACGGAAGAATTTTATTGAGAGAGGGTGAACATAAAAAAGTTTATATCATAAATAAAAGTATTTCAAAGATAATACACATTTAATATAAAAAAATTAAAAAAATATATTGTAGAAATTAAGATCACTTCACTTTAACTCTGTTTTCATATTGTTAAAATCATTTATAATTGAATCCGTGTAAAACGCAAAACAATTTCTTTTCCAATATATATAATCAAAAAACAAGATGACAAAAAAACGTAATCTACTTTAAAACAGAATCTAGAATATAGTCTCAAACTCCTAATATTTAACATTGTTGACAATTTCAGGCTATTGAATAGTAACAAAAAAACAAACAAAGAATCACTTGTAAATAGTAATTTTTTATTTTTAACAAAACCAGAATAGGCCCAACATGGTAGAGGTTGTGTATATAAAAAAGAGAGGTGTAAACAGTAGTTTATGTTTGTTTTTTATTTCATTTCAGATTTAACAAAAACGAGCTCAAGCCCAACATGACAGGGGTATATGTGTAAAAACAAGGGACACAAATAACAGTTTATTTTATTTTAGAAGAGCTACTAGGAAGGAGAGAAGAAAGAGGAAAAGAGAGAAAAAGAAAGGAATGAGAGGATACCTGAAACCCTTATTTTTCACTAGTTACAATATCAAATGACAACTTTTTTTATTCTCTTGGAATTGTGTCTTTTTTTCTTGATCTATGTGTTTCTGTGTCTAGACCTCTCCTTTTTTTAATGTTTTTTCTTCATCTTCCTCTTTATTCTTTCCCTTTCTATTATTATTTTTTTCGTTTTATTATCTTCCTTGCCTTTTTTTTTCTTTTTCTGTTATCTCTCTTTCCCTTTTTATTTTTATTACATTTTCTTTCCTCTTTTTTATATATTTTTGTCCTCTTTTATATTTTCTTTCCTTTTTATTGTTTTAATATTTTTTTTCTTTCCTTTTTTTACTACGTTTTCTTTATATATTTTTTTCCCCTTTCATCTTTTTTAAATATTTTTTCTTTCCTCTTTTCTTTTTTTTATTTCATTTTCATTTTTTTATTTTTTATTAATTTTTTAAATTATTTTTTTTCAAATTTTAGGAGGGGCGGTGCCCCACCCTAACCCCCTTAATTCCGCCTGTGCTCTTAAGGCGACATTGGTTAAAGAATTAAAAGAAAAAAAAAAGATTTTATTGGGATGCATAAAATTAAGTTGTGCATAATTTTTTTAAGTTCTCCTATAATTTTCACAAAAAATATTTTTTTCCTTTAAGTTCTTTAAGCAAAACCTTAAGGATTGTGATGACTCTGAAGTCTGGCGCGGATGGCGCAAGGTTCAGCGCGGTCAGCGCCAGGGTTCTGTAGTAGAAAACTAAGTCTGGTATGTGGCGCGGGTAGCGTCGGGTTTGGCGTGATCAGCGCCACAGTTCTGGAGTGTGGCGCCGGTAGCGCCAAGGCGACGCGGTCAGCGCCACAAGTCCTCCAGAAAACCAGTTTTCTCTGAAAATTTGCGCGGGTAGCGCCGTATGTGGCGCGAGTGGCGCCAAGGTTTTAAGGCAGTGCAAGTAGCGCCACTGGTGGCGCGAGTCGCGCCGGAAGTGTCCTGGAAAACCATTTTCCTCTGGAATCCAGCGCGATCAGCGCCAGGTGTGGCGCGGTTGGCGCCATAGGTTCTGGAAAGTGTGGCGCGGTTAGCGCGGGGTGTGGCGCGATCCGCGCAGGACCTCTGACAGAGTTGGTATAAAAGGCAAAAGTCGCGATTTTGAAAGGGGAACCTTGCTTCTTCTTCCTTAGAACGTCCAGCAGCCATTGTTGAAGCTTCAAGCTTCATTCCTTCACCATAGTTCACCAAAACAAGTCCCTTTAAACATCAATCTTGCTAGAAACACTTGGTGAGCTTGAATCCTTCATCTATTTTCCCTAAAAACCCCCAAATTAGAGAATCCATTTCTCAAGGGAAGTTCTTAGAACTTGAGTTCGGCGAAGAACGGCGGCGATTCGTGGGTACCCAAGCTAGGGGGAGTCATCCTTGGGCCTTCCTTGTCATCTTTGAGGTAAGAAACTCAAGTTTCACCATTTAATTTATGAGTTGGGGTTTTGGATGAATAGTGACCCACTTGTGATAGAGCTAGAATTAGCCTTTGGTCCTTTAGAAATATGTGTTTAGAATGTGATGTGGATGAAGGATTAGCTCTCATGTGTGAATTTGGTGAACTTTGATTCTTGGCTCTATATAATGCATGTTTAGTGGTGTGCTGAGTTGCTTAGCCTTGTGTTGACATGCAAGAGCCTTGGTTGATGGCTTTGATGGCCTTGGAAGGCTATTGGAACGGTGCTTTGTGTGTGAAAGAACCGTTTAAGCCATGTGTGAGCCTTTGGTCGGTTTAGAGCTTTGAGCTCCTGACGTTAGCTTGTACCGGTGTCTTGCGAAGACACTAGTGCTTTGGTTAGGCCAAGCTAGACCATTGAGGGTCTCTGAGTGGTGTAATTGGTTGAACTCTGATAAATCTTAGGTTAGACGACCTTGTGGTTTGGAAAGGATTGTGAGTCCTTTCGTTGAAACGGTTGAGAACTGTGTTATGTTTTATGCCTTGTGTGGCTGTATTGATGATTGATATATGATTGTGTATCTTGTATAAGGCGTGACACCGCGAGTGTCAGTGGCGTAGGCCACAGAGCAGGGAAAGAACCGCAGAGCTCGGCTTTGCCAGGTATGTTCTTGGTCCCTTGGGGATGTTTCCCACTTGTTGTGTTCCACCATACTCTGAGGGAGTAGTGGTTACATTCATGATGCATGCATTATTGGTTGTTGCATACCCATGATGATATATGCTTGTATCTGTGCTTGAGATATGTATGATACCTGTTGTTAGATCTTCTGGCCAGTTAGATAGATATGGACCTCCCTAAGAAATGGTTCCCTCCTAGTTGGTTTGCTCATGGGTGATGATGATCCCGGGGTGATGATGATCCCCTAAGACCATAGAGATAGGTGTGTCCCGTTGCGGTTGACTGCCTATTCTCGGAGGTACCATATACGTGCGTCCATGCGTAAGGGATAGCTCCCGATGGGACGACACGGATGTGAATTCCGGTTTCACACTGAGCTTTGGTGTTGATTGAATCCACCTTACATTAGAGCTAAATGACTTGCTTGTATCGTTATGAGGGCCGGGAGGCCAGTGTGTTGTGAAACCTTAATGACTGTGTCATGGTGAGTGAGCCAGGGTGGAGGAGATGCCTCCAAGGACCCTGAGCTTACTGAGATGTATATCTCACCCCATGTGGGACTTATGTTCTTTCAGGTGACTCTTCTGGCAGAGAGGAGCGGTCTCAGGGCGGGAGGCCCCAGTAGAGACGGTACCTGCTTGGCTGTGAGACAGCAGTGGAAAGCTTGGAGATCGGCTCAGCTTTTGTTGTTTTGTACCCCTGTAGAGGGAAGACGTGTGTGTACATGTAATTTTGATATATGTATATATATTTATGTATGCCCTCGTGTGAGGAAGGGTCCTTGGGATCAAAAGCACGCGGATGCTTATTCTTTTGTATAGACACTTCGAGTGTCAGACGATGTATATGTACATAAACCGCTTATGTTATGTAATGGATGTTTCCTCCTATTCATATCTTTGAGATGTTTATGTTATCTGTCTATGGTTATATTTTGATCTGGATCAGCAGGGACTTGTGTTGTTTTGTTATGTGCTGTTGAGAATTCCATACATAATGTAATCAAGAAATATGGTTTTGATTTACGCTTCCGAAAAAGGTTTTAATTACTGTGATTAAGCGCTAATCTGATATAAATCATAATGATAATACACCGGGTGCATACGGGATGTTACAAGGATATTGGTTAACAACACCTTTTAAGTAGAAAGGGAAGAATCATAATTAATAAATGCTTAAGATTTTAATTTTATCCACTTGTCTTTATGACATTTCTAAAATAATGTGGCAATGGTCTTGGTTTTGTACAACTAGGGATAATCTTGTTTTCCTACAAATATGGTTCACGAAATTCCCTGAGTACTCAAAAAGAGACTTCTTCATTACATGGAAGAGCTATGGAGGTTAGAATCAGATATAAATGAATTATATATTCACTTTGAAACTGTAGTAAAATAATGCATACTTCACACTTGTTTGTAGGTCACTATGTTCCACAACTTGCACAACTTATTGTTCAAACCAAGACCAAATTCAATCTCAAGGGAATAGCAGTGAGTAAGTAGAGAAGGGAAAATCTGAATAGTTTAAATATAAAAAACCATTTCATTTGATTGAAAAATATAACTGGTTCATATTTATGTATATGTTGAAATTTGCAGATAGGGAATCCTCTTCTTGAGTTTAAGACTGATTTCAACTCAAGATCTGAGTACCTTTGGTCCCACGGACTGATATCAGATTCAACATACGAAGTCTTAACAAGAGTCTGCAACTTTTCCTCAATTAGGAGACAAATGCAAAATGGGAATCTTAGAGGGGTTTGTGAAAAAGCAAATAAGCTATTGGATAGTGAGATTAGCAACTATGTAGATGAATATGATGTCA
>PYAF01001293.1:836062-873336 GCA_007407185.1 Glycine tomentella | reverse complement strand
CTGATTTCAACTCAAGATCTGAGTACCTTTGGTCCCACGGACTGATATCAGATTCAACATACGAAGTCTTAACAAGAGTCTGCAACTTTTCCTCAATTAGGAGACAAATGCAAAATGGGAATCTTAGAGGGGTTTGTGAAAAAGCAAATAAGCTATTGGATAGTGAGATTAGCAACTATGTAGATGAATATGATGTCACTCTTGATGTTTGTTTGTCATCAGTAAATCAACAGGCTTATGTGCTGAATCAACTGGTGAGTTTCATCTACTTTCTGCCTAGGCATGTAGCATGTTATTTCTTTTTCTTAATTGATTTCGTCTCGGCTTCAGCAAGAGACACAGAAGATAGATGTTTGTATTTGTGACAAGACAACCACATACTTGAACACGAAAGAAGTCCAAGAAGCTCTACATGCTAATCTTGTTGGAGTCGCCAAATGGTCAACTTGCAGCTCGTAAGTTTTATTGCTTCAAAGATGACACATTCTTGAGTCTTTTAGAGATGCAGATATTACGTTCACAAAAATAAGAAAAGTAGTAAACGTTTGAGATTTACCCCTTAACTTATAATAACTATTAGACTCCATTAGTTTTGTTACTTAAAAGACTAAGACATTTCCATTGTATATCTTTTCTTCAATTTCCTAAATATGGTAATAATTTACATGAATATTAGGCAACACAAGAAACTTGATTTTAACAAAAGATACAAAACTAAAATATATATATGTGTGTGTGTGTGTGAGTGAGTTTTTGTGTGTGTGTGTGTGTGTTTCCATCTTAATTTAGGGTCCTTTGTCCACCAATCTTCAATCTAATGCGTTCTGCTTTCTCATTTCTCAAGCACAATTGGCCACCTTTTATTTCTGAGGCCTGCATTACATCTCCTACTAACGATATCTTCCTTATGTTACAGAGTTCTGCATTATGACTATCAGAATCTAGAAGTACCAACAATTCCTATTCTAGGGTCACTTGTTAACTCTGGCATCAGGGTTCTAGTATACAGGTAATTGAATTTGTTTAGTCACTGACATTTAGCTAATTAACTCCATTATCAATGAATAGCATTTTTCTAAGCAAGCAAAGTCAAATCTCTATGCAGCGGAGATCAAGATTCAGTGATTCCATTATTAGGTTCGCGATCTCTAGTGAACGGATTAGCCAAGGAAATTGGACTGAATACAACAGTGGCCTATAGACCATGGTTTGGGGAAAAACAGGTTAACATTATTAATACTTGGTATACAATATATCTTTGAAAAATTCAATGCCTCTATGCACTGCCATTTAACTCAACCTTGGATTTGTTATATAAAAATTTCAGGTGGAAGGCTGGACCCAAGTATATGGGGACATCTTATCATATGCCACTATAAGAGGAGCATCTCATGAAGCTCCCTTTTCTCAACCACAGGGATCACTAGTGCTACTTAAATCATTTCTGGAAGGAAAGCCACTACCTGGTGTTGTATAAAATATGAACAGATTTGATTAACACCAGGCGTTGTTATTTACCTCAATAAGTAGAAATGAGAAACTGATTATTGCTATTGGATCATCTTATGATTGTTATGTTCTGCTCTCTACATTTCTATGCTTAATTTGTTTCCGAACAATGTGCTAAATGTGTACAGAATGAAGGAAAGTACAAGGATTAAAAATTTAAAGTAACCAAAATATACTAAATCTAACCAATTGTACCGGGTTTGCTGAAAGTAGGCTGTGAAAAAAAAAAGATTAAAACAAATTGTACAGGATTTAATGATCATGCACCATCATGAATGTAAAAGTTTTTTCACTAACAATCAATTGGAAAACAATATTGGTATGACTTAAGCTAATGATTACAAAAGTCAATAAATTTATTATGCATAATAATTTATAATTAGATAATAATATAAAATTATTTTGCATTATATAATTAATCTTATAAATATTTTTTCTTTTTTCATCTATAAAACTCAAATTAGAACCTTATTTGAAAGTTCAAACCTAATATAACTTGGAACAACTTAATGGGTGTCAGAAAAGATTTACTTTAATTATGCTTATTTTTTTATCCACGAGAATCAATTATGGGATTTATAAAAATTCACACATCTTATTTAGTCAACTAAAATCAATTATGAGATTTATAAAAATTCACGCATCTTTGTTTAGTCAATTAAAGTAACTCCTTGATTGTTTTAGGAACAAACAATAAAATCTACAATTTCTTCATACATAAAGTTTTTAAACCAATAGACAATGAAAAATCCACACGCTCAGTGATATAGTCTTGCAAATTCATTTAACTTTAATTTTTAAAGTATAAAGAATTTTACATTGTGAATTAATTAAAAACCATCTTAGGTAATTATGTGAGATTTTTAAGTAATTATTATAAAAGTAAAATATCTTATCAGATGACAATTTATAATTAGACATTATTATAAAAAGTTTTACACGCTATGCTTAAATTAAATTCTATTTTTTAATTTAAATTGCACTAATTTTCCTTCTTTTTTTTTATTCTTCTAAGTCAAACATAAAAGACAACAGGAGAACCATATGTAACCCAAATTCTCAAGGTAGGAGGATTAACAACTAATTCCACACAGATGTAATCGCCACCATTTGTTTCAGGCGTGGACTAAAAATACAAACGGCACTCACTCCGTTTAGGATTATATCACATTTTAGAAAGATTATATTTTTAAAAAAATTACAAAACTAATATTGTGGTATTAAATATTTTTTTCTAAGACTATCTTTAATCATTATTTAGTGAAAATAGAGTATAAAAAGAGTAAATAAATATTAATTAGAGAGATAAAGAGTATTAGAAAGTTATCTAATATTTTCTTTAAAAATCAGCAAATTAACTTTATTTTTTAATATTTATGCCAAAACCTTAAACTTCATATAATCTGAAATAGATGGAGTATGTCAATAGGGCAATTAATGATTTGTTTTTTTATTTTGTCGGTTCCTAAATATAAGACTCTTTTTTAATTAATTTATATTCTTTAATAAAGTTAGTAACCTTAAATTTATTAACTATTTTGTCAAAATTACCCTTAAACTTATTGGGTCTCATAGCCTCTTTATTTTCACTTAATTTCATATTTAATTAATTAATGTATATTAGTCTTTTTATCCAATTTTTACAAGAGAGATAATATATTTATCTTTTAAATGTATAGCATTTATTATAAAGTAATAAAGAATATTTAGATTAAAAAATAATTAAAGCAAAATACAATAAAAAAAAAGTGAAAAGAAAGGTCTTATAGTGACGAAGTGAGTATAATCCTTTACATTTCTCCTTGATCCCCCAATATTTACTAAGATTGCATTAATTATTATTCTTGCACAAACACTTATGGGGTGAATTGTCTTCCAGAATCTGATAAAATAAGCAATTTGCCTGGGCAGCCACATGTCAAATTTCGGCAGTATTCTGGTTAGATTACAGTGGATAACCAAAATCAGATAGCTTTGTTTTATTACTTTGTTGAAGCTGAAACAGACCCTACTTCCAAGCCAGTTGTCCTCTGGTTGAATGGAGGTAACGTATATATAACTTGTTATATATAATACACATGATTTTGCTCATTTACTTATTTTGGCATAGCCTCATAGGTTTAAACCTCTTAGACTAATCAAATAAATTAAATTGACTACTGAAGGTCCTGGTTGTTCATCTATTGGTGTTGGAGCTTAGTGGAGCATGGCCCTTTCAAACCGGATGACGACAATGTTCTTGTGAAAAATTATTATAGTTGGAACAAAGGTGAACCAACAACCCAACAACTTTGTAAATCCAATGCTTTGTTTTAAAGGGGTCAAACTATTAAATATGCTCTTTTCTTGCAATCAAAATTCTTTGTAATTTTTCATATTTTTCAGTGGCAAATGTGATATACTTGGAATCACCAGCTGGTGTTGGATTTTCGTACTCTAGCAATACATCTTTCTATACCTTAGTGACAGATGAAATTACAGCTAGGGATAATCTGGTTTTCCTGCAGCGCTGGTTCACTGAATTCCCTGAGTACTCAAATAACGAGTTCTTTATTACAGGGGAAAGCTATGCAGGTAGAAAAAAATAATTGAAATAAATTAATAATATATGATTTAATTAATCACTTAATCTCTATAGTTATACAAACTCTACCTTTTAGTTCTTATTCTTGAAAATATCCATTTTAATCCATACACACATCATTTTTAAATTCTTTTAGTATGTACACATACTATTTTTAATTTCTTTTAGTCCCTGCCATCTAAACTCACGGAGATAAAAGATATTGAAAATAATATGTATAAGAAGTAGAAGAGATGTTTTTAAGTATAAAAGGCAAAAAAATCAAATAATATTTTTTTAATAAAAAATTACTAATTTGAGGTTGTTTTCAAATTAATTACAAATATAGGACAATCAAACGCGCCCAAATTAGGCATGACTAGTCATGCCTAATTTGGGTATGACACCCCCTTGAGTCACGTCCAAATGGGACGTGTCTGTCCTCATTGTGACAGGTGTCACGTTTTCATGCATTGATAGTGATATTTTACGTAAACGGTCATAACTTTTAATAGAAATGTCCGATGGAAGCGTATGATATGTCAAAACGCTCGAAATTGAGAGAGGAAACCCTGAGGATTTGGTCTACTATTTTTTTCTAAAAAATGCTTCTAAGTGCCTCAAAATTAGGATTTAATCTTTAGTCATCCAAAAATTATTTTCTACTTTTTTAATTATTTAATTAGTTAATTTAATGCTATTATTTATTTTTTAATTATTTCTCTTAATTTTGAGCATTTTGACATATCGTACACCTAGATCGGACATTTCTATCAAAAGTTAGATCATTTGAAGAACATATCGTACGCCTTTGTAATTTTTTTCGATATTCTAAATTTTTATACGATTTTGTTTAATATTTTTTGGATTTTTTATATAACTAATTTTTAATATAAATTATCAAACGGTCATAATTTTTTGGTGAATGAATGTCTCTTGATTATTTATTAACAAAACTTACAAAACAACAATTATTATTTTTATACTGAGTTTAATTATCAAGGTCTTGTACAAAATAATTTATTTGCTTTAATCCCTTATACTTTCATTCAACTATAAACTATAATATACCAAAATATTTTAACTTTTTAACCAGTTATTTTGAATTTTTGTGTTAATACCAAAAAAAATTATTATTCATACAAATATAGATATGATCTTTACAAAAAATATATATCAAATATAATAAGTTTATTGATTTTAATAAACTTATTTTAAAATATTTATAATTAATAGTATAAAAACTTTTACATTAACCATACTCTATTAAACTCTTAAATTATTATTGAAAAATACAAGTTAAAAAAATAAACATATTAATGTAAATATAAAAAAAGGTCAATACCATGAGCAGTATCACAATTCATAAAGTTCACTTATTATATAATCTTATAATCAGTCACATTTGTAGTGAACTATTGAAAATATTTATTAGGATTATGCTTTTTTATGTAAGAGTAATTAAAAGGATAAACAATTAAGTTAAATAAATACAGATTTGACCGGGAGAAAATAAAGAAAAAGAAACAGTGTTAAGTGGCATATATGGGATAGATTATGCTAGAGTGTACCACGAGTAAGAAAATAAGAGGATGTGTGGTAGAGGGGAAAGAGTGGGAGGGTGCAAATAGAAATAGAATGACACACCCACTATTCGACAAAAGAACCCAAATAATATTTTTTTAATATTGAAAAATATTAAACAAAATCATATAAAAATTTAGAATATCGAAAAAAATTAGAAAGGTGTACGATATGTCCTTTAAATAGTCTAACTTTTGATAGAAATGTCCGATCAAGGTGTACAATATGTCAAAAAGCTCGAAATTCAGAGAAGTAATTAAAAAATTAAAAAACAGCATTGAATTAACTAATTAAATGATTAAAAATAGAAAAACAATGAAATTTTTGGATGATTGAATCTTAAATCCTAATTTTGAGACACTTAGAGGCGTTTTTTTGAAAAAATGGTGGATCTTTTGGAAGTTACTCGGGGCTTCTCCTCTCAATTTCGAGCGTTTTGACACAAACTACACCTCAATCCAACATTCCTATCAAAAGTTATGACCGTTCGAAGTTTATATACACACCGCTTCACAGATGCGTGACACATGTCGCCACGAGGTGAAACACGCCTAGTTTGGACGTGATATCACGCCTAATTTGGACGTGACTAACTGTCCCAAATTTGTAATATGTTTCGAAACAGTCCCAAATTGGTAATTTTTTTATTAAAAAAGTATTATTTGGATTCTTTTGCCAAATATAAAAGGTAAAGTTTGCATAATTATACAAACTAAATGAATAATTAAACCATAATATATACATTTTGAAATGGCAATATGGTAATACAAACCTGTTTTGCAGGTCACTATGCTCCACAAAGCCAACTTCAATCTCAAGGGGATAGCAGTAAGTGCAGTTGGGAATTTTTTAACAATTATAACAGGAAATCATTTGGATTGTTTGATAAGTATAATGTGTTCATATACATGTTTTGATATTTGCAGATAGGGAATACTCTTTATGGTTGATACTGATCTGAACTCCAAAGCTAAATTCCTATGGTCCAACGGACTGATTTCAGATTCTACTTATTATCTCTTCACCAGAGTCTGTAATTATTCCACAATTAGGAGACAAATGATATATGAGAATCTAAGTGACGTTTGTGCAAATATAACCAAATTAGTGTTTACTGAGCTTAGCGACTATATAGACGAATATGATGTCACTCTTGATGTGTATTTATCATCAGCAAATCAACAGTCTTATGTGCTGAATCAAATGGTAAGCTTATTTTGATTTTTTTTTTTTTTCTTTCTCACAGTTGTTGTTCTATTCATTTTCTTTTATTTGCCTTGGTCCATGATGTAGCAAGAGACACAGAAGATAGATCTTTGTGTGAATGATAAAGCAGTCACATACTTAAACAGGAAAGGTGTGCAAGAGGCTCTCCCTGCTAAGCTTGTTGGAGTCTCCAAATGGTCAACTTGCAGCAGGTAAGTCTTATTTATTGCTTCAAAGATAGCACATAAATGAGTGCATTTAGATTTAGAAATGCAGACATATAAAAGTTCTACGTTAAATTATTCATTTGGTCCCGTTTTAAGTGTTATATATATATATATATATATATATATATATATATATATATATATTAATCTTAACTGTTTTCTAATATTAATAATGGAGACTGATCATCAAACTTATCTTTTATATATGTGTAAGGACTAAAACCTACAATTTTAGTATTATATAGGGACTAAAATTCAAAATAAGAACAGCTGTGGGTATCAAATGAATAGATTAATCAAACTTCTATATATGTTTTTCCATCTTATTTTAGGGTCCCTATTCATCAGTCTTTAATTGAATTTCCTAGTCTAGCATTCTTTAGCAAAGCTATCTTATTTTTACTCCTTATGTTTTCATATAATGATACCTTTATAGACTTATATGTATGGGAAAAAGTCTCTACACACCCAAAACCAATTAACACCTTAAGAGAGAGATAGAGAGAGAAGAGAGAAAAATATTGATATAATAGATAATGGAATGTTATAGAAATTAAGGTTGTTGATAAGATATTTGATATTTAGGGTGTTGAAATATAAAGACTCAACTTATATATATGCTTTCATTTAAGACTATGTATCGTGTTAGAGTATTCTCCATTATGACTATCGGAATCTAGAGATAGCAACAATTTCTATTCTAGGATCACTTGTTAATTCTAGCATCAGGGTTCTGGGTTCTGGTATACAGGTAAGCGAATTTATTCAACCATCTACATTTGCTTACCTAACTCCATGTACATTACATATTTACCTACCTACCTACCATGATTCATCAAGGCATAACATTTTTCAAGCAAGCTTAAGTCATATTTCTGTGCAGTGGAGATCAAGATTCAGTCATCCCATTGTTGGGATCGCGTTCTCTGGTGAATGGATTAGCCAAGGAACTTGGACTGAATACAACAGTTGCCTATAAAGCCTGGTTTGAGGGAAAGCAGGTTAATACCTAAAATGCAAATAACATCTTGAATAACGTTTTATATCAATCTTAACCATTGGTTGAAAACTCTACGAAATTTTATACAATTTAAAAGCAAATTTCAACTGTTTAAATGATGCATTTAAAAATTAGAAATCTCTCAATTGTACAAAATTTTCATAATCATCAAGATAATATAAAATGATATAATACTCACAAGTTGTGTAACAAGTGAGAAGTAGTTTCGGACCTTTAAACATATATATTTCTGGGGTTCGATCCCTAGTTATGTGAATAGAGATTCACAAGTGCGGAGAGAACGAGTCTCTTCATAATTGGTACTCTACTTCAAAAGATTAGTAGGTAAAAAAATTAAAATATAGCAATTTTAATAAAAAAATTATGAAAATATTGCAGTTTCCAAATTATTTACAATTGTATAGCAATTAATCACGCCCTCCTTAGACGTGTTCAATCACGTCCTCCCAAGACGTGACTCACCAGGTGGTGACACGTGTCATTTTGAGTCAGGTGTCATTTTGCGGAACGATGTATACAAACTAACTTTGGAAGGTCATAACTTTTGATTGGAGTGTCCGATTGAGGCAAAACTGGTGGCCACGCGCTTGAAATTGAGAGGAGAAGCTCTAAACAACTCCCTAAGGGGCCTTGGTCAAATTTTTTCCAAAAGATGTCTCTAAGTACCTCAAAATTACGATTTAATCTTCGAACCTTTAAAAAATTTCTTGGTTTCTAATTTTTTATTTATTTAATTAGTGAATTGCATGTTATTTTTTATTTTTCTAATTACTTCTCTTAATTTCACTCAATCGGACATTCCAGTCAAAAATCGCAATTAATTAAAAAAGCAACAATAATACTAACTGATTATAAATTTAATCCTTGTACTTGAAATCATTTTTTTAACAGTCTCGTCCATTATAAGAAGTATCATTGTGTTAAATTAACTTGACACTCATTTTCGTTTAAAATGAAATTTGTTATTTAGGCCTTTACGCAAAAGATACTCTAACTCCGCAATTAATTCATGATTTTTCTTAAAAAAAATATAAGGGTTTTTTATCCAAAAAAAAAACATTGTCATAATCATTGGGTTTAATAGAAAAAATATAACAATTTAACCTAACAATAACATGAAATAATGGTTTAATAGAAACATTGATGATTAAGTCTAATCATTATCTAAGTGACCATACTTGCAAACGTGCAAAAATCACATCACGTATCTTGTTAGACTGGAACAACTCCCATTTTAAATTGGAGGTTGTGTTAAGAAACTTCCAAGCTGCCTGGGGCTTTGTGAAGTTCGCAAAAGTGTAACCCTTGTTCATCCTAGTTCTGCAAAGCATGAAATTAATCATCAATAAGCAGTTTCCACACACATCATGGAAAAAGAAAGTGAGAGAGAGAAAGGCGCTAAACATAAGGAATTCGAAATTAAGAGAAGTAATTAGAAAAATAAAAAATAGCATGCAATTCACTAATTGAATAAATAAAAAATTAGAAACCAAGAAATTTTTTGAAGGTTCAAAGATTAAATCGTAATTTTGAGGTACTTAGAGACATCTTTTGGGAAAAAAATTTGACCAAGTCCCTTTGGGGACTTACTTGGAGCTTCTCCTCTCAATTTCGAGCGCGTGGGCACCAATTTCGCCTCAATCGGACATTCCAATCAAAAGTTATGACCTTCCAAAGTTTATATACATCGTTCCGTAAAATGATTATTATACAATTATAAATAATTTGGAAACTGCAATATTTTCATCATTTTTTATTAAAATTGCTATATTTTAATTTTTGTTTCCAAGATTAGTATCATGGCTTCTGAATGCGGAGATACTTTTTTGTTGTCAGCAAAAAAAGATATAATAATCACAAGGATTTGTCTAATAATAGGGGGGTTGGGTAGTAAGCAGGAGATAATAGATTATAATCTTTTATGTGATCATTGTATAAAAAAAATGTAAAATATGTAGAATCTTGATGTCTTATTTACATTCTAGGTTTCAGTTTGGTCATTTATGTTTAGAAAATTTTACTTTGATCTTTTATAATCTAGATTAAATTAATCCATCTCAATTTTTTTTAACACAAATGATATTAATTTTGATTAATGTGACACTTTTCACAGTTTGTCATATGTTATCCAACTAAAGAAAAACACATATAATCTAATAATAAATGGATTAATGAAATTTAACTGTAGTAAAAAGTTATTAAATGTATTATTTTTATCGCATCTTATGTCACTAAGACATTTCACTCAACCATGATTTGGTATATTCTAGGTTTGCAGGGTGGACACAAGTATATGGGAACATCTTATCATATGCCACCATAAGAGGAGCATCTCATGAAGCTCCCAATACTCAACCACAGAGATCACTCGGGCTACTTAAAGCCTTTTTTGGAAGGAAAGCCACTACCAAGTCTGTTGTATAAAATATGAATTATGGACAGCTTTAGTTACACAAGAGTTCCTAATTTATTTTACCACAATAAGATAAATCCTTCTAAAATCCTCACAGAAATTTATTACTGCTATTGGATCGCTTTCAATTGTTATCTTAGTGCTTCCTATATTTTTTTGTTGTTGTTGTTGTTGTTGTTTCGAATAATGAGTTAAAGCGAGCATTAGGATTAGCTATGTATAATTCACTGAAACGAAATGTATCCAACCAACTAATTGTAATTTATAAATTGATTAGGGTTATTTATATTTATAGTACAAATAGTGACAATCAGATCTGAATTTATGTAATTTATCCATTTTTATTTTGCCAGTAACTCGACGTCAATGGCTTTATTTATAAACTGATTTAATATTTTTTACAAAATTGTCCTACCAAAAATCATGACAAATCTTTATCGAAAGACCTTTTCTTATCAACATAACGATTTATTTCATATTTAAGTATTAATTGAGATTTAAACTCTAAATCACTTGATTAAGAAATACAACTATTATTATTTATGTCAATCATTATTAACTAGGGTAAATAGTCATTTTCGTCTCTGGATGTATAGAACGCTGACAAATTCTTCCCTAAAAGATGAAAATTCAAATTTTTGTCTATGAAAGTGAAAAAAGTGCGACAAATTCATCATTTCGTTAACTTTTGTCAGTTACCGTTAATTATAAAAAAGAATACGTGACACATTCAGGGACGAATTTGTCAGCGCTCTACCCAAAATATAATCTAATATTTATCTTCTCGCTTTTTTAATCATTGCAAACATAAAATTATAATAAACACTTAAAAATTAGGAAAGCACACACAAGTTAAAGCAAACATCATAATAAGTATAATATTGATTAATAAACATAATTTGTTTGTTGCTCTGAAATTTCTATTATAACAACAATAAGTAATGACAAAATCAAATTGAGTCTCATTTTTTTCTTTTGTAAGGATTAACTTAATGGTTATGCATTTTTGTTTGAGTCTCATATTTTAAATAAGATATGTCATATTAGAAATTTCAAAGCAAAAATATGAGATAGTAACTTACCCAAAATATGAGACTCAAACAAATTAAAATGTATAGTCATTAAATTAATCCTTATAAAAAAATGAGACTCAAGTTTATTTTGTTACTACCTAATATTGTCATAATAGATATTCCAGATCAAGAGATCAAGAGACAGATTATACTTATTAATCAACATTATGCTTATTATTATGTTTATTCTAACTTATGTTTTTTTCCTTTTTTTGAGTGTTTATATGTTTGCAATGATTAAAAAAGGAGAAGATGAAGATTAAATTATATTTTGGATAGAGCGCTAACAAATTTGTCTTTGAATATATAAAGCAATGACAAATTCGTCCCTGAATGTGCTACGTAGATTCTTTCATCATCAACTGTAACGGGTGAAAAGTTAATGGATGAATGAATTTGTCGCACTTTGTTCACTTTCGGAGACAAAAATTTAAATTTCCATCTTTCGAAGATGAATTTGTCAACGCTCTATATATTTAAGAACGAAAATAACTATTTATCCTATTAAGTAAAATGATTTAATCTGAATTGAGTTGAACTTAAACAGATACAAGTTTATTTATAAATTTACGAATGCTCAATAGGTTCGTCCCTAACAAGCACGAAGTAAGGATTTGAACACGGGAGGGTCAGGAATAAAAAATTTAATTTATTTAACAAATATTAAAACAGTAAAATTTATACAAAATATTATTAGTGTTTTTAAAATGATACAACAACATATTTAAAAATATATTTATATAGACAACAAACTAAAAATATTTTCAAATGCCACTAAGAACTTTCATGAATTTATAGTTAAAATTTGTACACGCATTAACCAGAATTTGCTATGAAAGAGTCCTGTTAATTTTGATATAAAAATTCACTAAATCAGAATGAATTATGTTATTCGTTGGATTATTTTATGACAATAGTAGCTGACAACTATTGAAGATGAATGTTGTTTTCATATTGTAGGAAAATAAAAGAAGAACAATGTTGTATAGTTTGATTAAAATGAGAAGAATAAAGAAAAATAATGATATAATGAAGGAATATTTGTTGGTGTATCGTAAAGTTATAGATGATAATTTCTTATAAGATTGTCCCGCTAGCAAGAGGTTAATAAATAAATAAATATAAAAAATATAATAAAATCATTTGATTACAAATACAATAATTTATAATATATAAAATTGCAATAATAGATTAAAAAGTAAAATCAACTGATAGTAAAATATTTTTCTAAAAAGAAGAAAACAACGTAATTTTCTCTGCAATATATTAGGCATTTTTGTTTGATGACTTCTCAAATCAGTAAAAAAAAGATCTATAATAAATAAAGACTATAAAAATAGAATATTTGTCTGAAAATATAAGTAATTATCTTCATAATAGAAATTATAAGAAAGGAATATTTTTTAACAAAAAAGATAAATAATGCTTAGATATTATTATTTTCATAGTCAAATCTTCTTAATAAAATTAATAACTCTAATATATATATATATATATATATATTAAAGGTTTTAATTTGAAAAAAAAAAACCCTAGGAATGTTCATAGGGCCATCCCTGTTCACACTATAAAAATGCTTCAGTGTTAGTTGGTGTACTGAAATAAAATTCTATTTTTTTAATCTAAATTTCACTGATTTTCCTAACGCATTTTTATTCATATTTTAAAGTCAAACATAGAGTGCATCCACACATGAAAAAACAATAAAAGGGAACATATAACCCAAATTCTCAAGGCAGGCAGGTTAACAACTAACTCCACAGGTGTAACCGACACCATTTGTTTCAGGCAAACGTTATATTAATAAGACAATGACCTGTTCCTTATTTATTGTAAACCTTTGCCATTCACCTTGATCCCCCAATTAAACCAACTTAACAACATCTGAATATGACCACGCTACCTCATTCATTTACTATGATTGTAACATTAATTATTGTTCTTGCTCAAACACTTGTGGTGGTGAATTCACTTCCTGAAGCTGATAAAATAACCAATTTGCCGGGGCAACCACATGTAAAATTTCAGCAATATTCTGGTTACATTACCGTGGATGACCAAAATCAGAGAGCTTTGTTTTATTACTTTGTTGAAGCTGAAAAACACCCTACTTCCAAGCCAGTAGTCCTCTGGTTGAATGGAGGTATATATAACTTGTTATATATCATACACATGTTTTTGTTTATTTGTTTATTTTGGCATAAGCTTAAATCATTTAAACTAATCAAAGCAATTAAGGTATTTTCCTTTTATATATGAAGGTCCTGGTTGTTCATCTATTGGAGTTGGAGCTTTAGTTGAGCATGGCCCTTTCAAACCGGGTGACAACAATGTTCTTGTGAAAAATCATTATAGTTGGAACAAAGGTGAACCAACAACCCAACAACTTTGTAAATCCAATGCTTTGTTTCTATAGGGGTCAAAATACCGAATATGCTCTTGAAAGCAAAATTGCTTATTGATTTTTTCATTTTTTTTTACAGTGGCAAATGTGCTATACTTGGAATCACCAGCTGGTGTTGGATTTTCATACTCAAGCAATACATCTTTCTATACCTTAGTGACAGATGAAATTACAGCTAGAGATAATCTTGTTTTTCTACAGCGATGGTTTACTGAATTCCCTGAGTACTCAAAAAACGACTTCTTCATTACAGGGGAGAGCTATGCAGGTAGAAAAAAAATAATTGAAGTAAGTTTAAAATATATTCATTTTGAAACTGCGATAAGGAAATACAAAATTGTTTTGTTTTTTGCAGGTCACTATGCTCCACAACTTGCACAACTTATTGTTCAAACAAAGACCAACTTCAATCTTAAGGGGGTAGCAGTGAGTACATAGGGAAATTTTGAATAATTAAAACATAAGAAATCATTTGTTTTGTTTGAAAAATATAACGTGTTCATATATGTGCAGATAGGGAATCCTCTAATGGAATTTGATACTGATTTGAACTCCAAAGCTGAATTCTTTTGGTCCCACGGACTGATTTCAGATTCAACTTATGATCTCTTCACCAGAGTCTGCAACTACTCCACAATTAGGAGACAAACGATACAAGGTAATCTTAGTGACGTTTGTGCAAAAATAAATGGACTGGTGTTTACTGAGGTTAGCAACTATATAGACCAATATGATGTCACTCTTGATGTGTGTCTGTCATCAGCAAATCAACAGGCTTATGTGCTGAATCAAATGGTAAGCTTCATCTGTTATATGCATACATACTCATCTTAGGTGTTTTGATTTTTTTTTATCTGTTTTTGTTTTATTCATTTTGTTTTACTTGCCTTTGTCTATAATGTAGCAAGAGATACAGAAGATAGATGTTTGTGTGGATGATAAAGCAGTCACATACTTAAACAGGAAAGATGTGCAGAAGGCTCTCCATGCTAAGCTTGTTGAAGTCTCCAAATGGTCAACTTGCAGCAGGAAAGGCTCATTTATTGCTTCAAAGATTAGACATAAATTAGTGCATTTAGATTTAGAGATACGGATATATAAAACTGTGTTAAATTTTTTCGGTCCATGTAGTTTCAGTCAAACTTGATTTTAGTTCTGTAATTTCAATTATAATCAATTTAGTCCCTAACAGTGGTTTGCTTCTCTCCATATAGTGAAAACCATTTGTGATGAAGGACACGAAAATCAGTTTTCTTCTAAAATTCAGGATCAAATTGATCAAAGTTAAAATTAGAAGACTGAAACCAAGTTTTTCTAAAAATACAAGGACTAAAATCATATATCACCCTAAAATACAAGTATATTTTTTCATCTTTATTTTAGTTTCTTTTATTAATCAATATTCAAATTATTGTTGTAGACTCCTAATGTAGCATTTTCTAGCAACTCAATTTTTTTTACTCCTTAAGTTTCCATAGTTTGACTTTGACCCCTTTTTGGACTTATCCCTCCTATTAACACTATCTATCTTGTGTTGCAACAGAGTTCTCCATTATGACCGTCGGAATCTAGAGATACCAACCATTTCTATTCTAGGGTCACTTGTTAATTCCAACATCAAAGTTCTGGTATACAGGTAAGCGAATTTATTGAATCATCTACATTTACTTACCTAACCCCATTACCTACCTACCATGATTCACCAAGGCATAACATTTTCTAATCAAGCCAAGTCATTTTTTTTTCTGTGCAGTGGAGATCAAGATTCAGTTATCCCATTACTGGGATCACGGTCTCTGGTGAATGGATTAGCCAAGGAACTTGGACTGAATACAACAGTGGCATATAGAGCCTGGTTTGAGAGAAAACAGGTCTATACTTAGAATGCAAAATATAAATCCTATTCTTTTTATTCGTATGAATTAAACACAGTCCATAAAATTTACAATACTCACATCATACTCAATCAACTCATACTCAATCAACTGAGTTAGACGGTATATAAATACTATATAACATCTCGTATATAATTTTATATCAATATTAACAATTGCTTGAAAACTCTCCAAAATTTATATACTTAAAAAAATTAATTAATATTTCATTGCATTATAATTTGATTAAGATTTTAGTAAATTTCAGCTATTTAGATTATGCATTTAGAAATTTCCGAGTTATCCAAAATTTGATATTCATAATCACCAAGATAATATAATATGATGTAATAAAGGGGTTATTAAAAGTTAACTTCAGTAAAAAGTTATTATATTATTTTATCAAAAGTTTGACAACTAATGTTTAAGGTATCAGTATATCTTAAAAATTTTGAATACATCTAAGCATTGCCATTGGACTCAACCTAAAAATTTCAGGTAGCAGGATGGACACAAGTATACGGGGACATCTTATCATATGCCACCATAAGAGGAGCATCTCATGAAGCTCCCTTCACTCAACCACAGAGATCACTCGGGCTACTTAAAGCATTTCTAAAAGGAAAGCCACTACCTAATGTTAAATAAAATATGAACTGCTTTAATTACACAGATGTTCCTAATTCCTTTCACTACAATAAATATATTTTTTTCTCTAAAATCCTCACAGAACTATTGGACCGTCTTTAATTGTCCTTTCGAAAAATGAGTTAAAGTAGCAGGGGTTGAAAGTAAGCAACAGTTTTAATTCAACGTGCTTTGATGAATGTTGCTCAAATTATCAACGTTGTCAAGTAGAATGTAGTAACTGCTTTCTTCTTGATTGTGCTCGAACTTGCATGATAGAAGGGATTGAAAAAAAAGAGTAAATGACTAACTTATTCTCTGAATTTGTATCTAGTTGTCATTTTAATTTTAGTCCTGAAACTAGAAAAATTCAAATAAATATTATTATCAATTAAGTCCCTGGACTTGGGAACAAACTAAAAAGATGAGTTATTTACAGGAACTTAAATTAAATCCTAAAAAACATCATTTATTCTAAAAAAATTATCACCTTTACCACGTAAACCTTCTAATACCATGGTCAATTCCCGATTAAAAAAATACATATTTGGAATCCCAATCCACGAGTATGAAACAGAAACGTGACAACAATAAATACTCTTATACGTCCTTAAATGTAGTTAAAAAAACAGAACTACAAAAATGTTAAGGCAATAAATATCATGAGCAACAAAATAGTTTTCCCAGTTGTTGCAGAAAATAACATTCATTGTAAGTTAAAAAAAAAAAAAAAAAAAAAGTTAAAGTGTTTTGCTCCACAACAAAATGTTGATTTAGACATCATACATAAAAATCAGAACAGAAAGAAACTCCACAAATGTAGCAGAACACCTAGCATGTAAACTTCCGCGGATGATTTTGACATCAATCATGCAATGTCCCCAGAATATCATCGTCTCTAAACAGATGATACCTACATAAAAAGCATCCAATTAGCCAAGACTTGAGAAATAGATAGCAGCTATTGCAACAAGGATGAACGACCAACTAATTTATACGTCCAATATAATTCATTCACATAGCCAACCATATAGTTCTTCGTGTGTATTAGTGTAAATTTGTCAAAATGAAAAACAGCACAAGCAAAGGGGGGAAATTAATTGGTGGCTATGAGTAGTTCAATATCATTAAAATATTTCTAGAACTAGCACATCCCTCAAACCTTGATCTTGATTCTTGATATTTTGTCTGTTAACTTGCTACACTCAAATCCCACGATTTGAGAGGGTTTGAGAATGGCAAGTTATCAGGAAAAAAAAAAATCAAGACACTTATCCTCTTCCTTAAAACTAATTTTGGATTGTGACTTCCTGTCTTCTTCTTTTTTTTTTTTTTTTTTCTTTTAGGGGTTGTGGGGTAAGGGTAACAGGTCCTATATTAAGAATCATAACAATATACCATTTGTAAACCATGTTACCTATAATCCTAACATTGAGAAAAAGATATGTACTTTTCAACATCTTACTGGTTCAAATTATACATTCTTAACACAACATGGAACTACAAAGTTAGTTAAACCCTGAATATTAGCTAACTGAGAATCTGGTAACAAAAAGCAATAAGATTTATTGAATAAAATGCTTAACTTATGATACCAATGCTTTACTTCATTAGAAGTATAGAACTAAGAAACTATTGATAAACTCAAATAACAGCTTCAGTCTAGAAGCTCTATATCTAGGCATAGACCAAAGAAACATCAGATTAAAGCATATAACATAGATGAAAAAAGAAATAAAATATACATAATATATGAATCAACAAACAAAGAAAATTCTAAATAATGGACAAACACTATCAAGCATAACATCTCCTTCTTCAATAAGGGTCTGCCTTGTATTAATGATTTGCAAAGAAAACAGTCAACAATAACATTTACTCACTTAGACCTGAAGGGATCAACTTTGTAATAAATCTTCTAGGCATCATGTTGGCAAAACTATAAGGTTGGTTGGGTGGTTCAGAAAAAAGTGAAGAGGGGAAGGAAGGGTGGGAAGGAGAGGTCGTGGGTTCGAATCCCTCCACTAACAAAAACACTAACATTTAACAACTAACATTGGCCGATAAAAAAAAAAATGTAGGCAAAACTATCAAAGTTTTAAGTGTAAGCATCAAAAGAAACAACTTCTTTACAAAAATATAGGACCTCAAGAATAATTCTAGTCCATTCAAACATTTATATCTACCATTTTAAACTACGGAATCAAGTTGAAGAATTGAATGAAGGTTAAAAATAAACTGATAAATAAAACTTATAATAAAAAAAATAAATCTATACATACTCTTTGTTATCAAGCTTCACCTCAGTTCCCCCATATTCAGGCAAAAGAACAGTGTCACCTTCCTTAACAGCCACAGGAATTAGCTTCCCATCCTTACTGTGAGAGCCAGGGCCAACAGCAATAACTTTTCCGGAATTTAGCTAAAGAAAAACATTAAAAATACATCAACTCAGCAAATGCACTTCAACAAATCAACAATTCAACACAAAATGTATGATTTGCAATGATAAATTGTCACTTATCAGTCTAAAGAAACTGAAACACTAACTTGGTAAAGACTATGACCAATTGAACCAAGAAAACTCAAAATCTTCAAATTTAATTGTTATTGGAAATACACTAAGACAACTACTCTACAATACAAAGAACAAAATTGAACAGCAGGCATCGGCTTAATTAGTACCCATCTGGGTACGATATCATATCACAGTATCACACACAGAAAATTGGAGAACTTAAATACCCCTAAAATAGGAATGCAAATGGAATAAGTAAATTTGAACAAATCAAGCCAAGATGAAACTTTGAGATGAAAATCGAAGACCAAAAGGAGGAATTGAAAAGGGCATGAATGGATTGGATTGGGAGAGTAAACCTTGGCGGATTTCTCGGGTAACAAAATGCCAGCGTTGGTCTTCGATGGAGGTACGATTTTCTCCACCAAAACCCGATTGAACAGTGGAATCAAACGCTTCGCCATTTGGAACACACGACACGAAAGGGAAGGGAGAGAACACCGACAGAGAGCCTCTTGCTGAGAAATTTGAGGTCACTTGTTAGGGTTTTACAAAGAGTTTATGTTCGGTGTATTTTAAATATTTTATTTTATGGTTAAACATTTTTTCATGTAAATTAGTATTTTATTTTATTTTATTTTCATCTTTTATGTCTTATAAAATTTATTTGTTTTATTTTAAATATTTTAAAAAAATATTATTTAAAATATTTAGAAAATAAATATATATATTTTTACAATGATTATAACAAGAAAATAAAAATTAAAACGACAAAAATAAAAATAAAAACATTAAATTAGATGACGGAAAAAGTATTAAGCCTTGATTTTATTTTACTTTTGTTTATACAAGGGGGTTCTAGAATCTTCACTCGGCGTCCTTTTTTATTTTTCAAGTCCATGGTGTATCGTCTGAATAAATCACTCGTTCGAAGTTCAAAAAACTTCCACGGAAATGCTATTCTCACTCCAATATTTAGCTATTTACACTCCCGCTTTCGTAAAAAAAAAAAAAATTCAAAAAATCCTTTTCACAGAAATATGTTCCAGATGTATAATAATATATACAATGAAAAATATTTTCTGTTTTGAAAGAGGGCATTCGATAAAATACAAAACATAAATATATTTTCATTATCATTAAAGAAAGAAAAAAATTACTAACTCAATAGCTAATAAATATAGGTAAGAACTTATGTATAAGTTTCTTTAAAAAAAATGTTATCACTAAAGAATGAAAAATAAAGGTATAGTCATTGTCTCATGGTTATCGAAATCAAAGTTGACTCGTTCGAGTCTGCATAGACTCGTGTGATTCAAAGTAGAATCGTGAGTCTGATTCGATTTCGCGAGTTTGTTAAAAGGCAAAACGACGACATTTAGTATCACTCATTTTTCATTCTTCTTCCTCACCCTGTGTCTGCTCCACGTCGCTTCCGTTCCTCACTCTCCTTGCTTCGTGTTCCTCGCCCGCCTTGCTTCGCATTCTGCTGTTTCTTCCTCGATTCTTCCTCACTCGGTGCAAGTCGTTCCACCTCGCTCTCCTCGCTTCGTGTTTGGTGTTTCTTCCTCAGTTTTTCCTCACGCAATGTGAATGTGAAAGCGAAGGCCTTAGCCCTTAAGCAAGGTGCGTCTGTGTCTGGTGGTGGCAGCGACAACACCATGATGGCGCAAACTGCGAAGCAAAAGTTCTCTTTCTATCTTACACACTATGAAGGTGTCTTTCCCTTGGTTTAGATTTTTAACTTCCTTTCCATATGTTTTATATTTTGAACTGCGAAGCGAAAGTTCTCTTACCCTATGTTTTAGATTTTGAACTGCCTTGATCAATGTTTTTGTGTATCCGTGTACGTTATTCCATCATTTTTAGGTTCTTGCTAAATTTCTAGCTTTGCTGGCTTTTTGGTATTGTCATTGCCTCATTGGTTTTTGATGTTGTCCTATCTTTTTGTCCAAAATACAATAAGAATGGTGTAACATCCTAAAAAATTATATATATTTTTAAGTTATATTCATAATTAAATTATGAAGATATAATAATAATTGATCATAAACATATAAAAAAATTTATTTGAACATACATAAGTATTGTAACATCTTTAAAATTTTATTTTTAGCTATAATTGAATATGAGAATTCACATACCTACAGTCCAAGATTTCTGCATGGGCATATGAAAGAGAAGTCAATAGGAAGTCAATGCAAAAAGGAATAATACAATAAATTGAAACAAGCTTACAGGAGGTGTTTTCAGCAAAGGTAGCAAAACATTAAATGAAGAATCTTGCTTTATTTGGTTTCAATCATGTGGATATAGGCAACTGAAGTTCAAACATTAAGTAACCTTCCACATACCCTTAGTTATTTATTACCAGCATCCTTGCATTTGCTTAGTCATCTGTATTTATTATATAAAATTAAAATACTTCTAAGGTAATGATTATTTAGTTAAAACATAACCAAACTAACTTCTAACATCAATTTTAATCCAACAAAAACTCTTAAATCCGAACCAGTTAGAGTAGTATAAATAGTCTGGGAATTCAAACTTTTTGCACAAAAACTCTCAGCCTTCACTCTTTATGTTAAGTTCTTTATTTTCTATCACCTTTGTATACTTCCATTTCTTCTTTCCTTCACGTAAAAACTTTTTACCTTGAAGTTACCTAGAAATCCTCTACTCAGTTCATCAGACTTACTTGAGGTAGACTAGGCTTCAATCCTTAGTTAGGAACTTATTTGGACTAACTTACATGCTTAAATATATAGAATTATGGCTCTTATTTAGGCTGGAATTTCATGTCAATTGAAGGTTATTTAATGATGTGAAAATGTTGATTTAAACTATAAGATAGGTGATGATTTGTAGGCTAAAGTATTAGTAATGTTTGGAAGTATATTTGATGATTTTTGGAGGTGATTCTGATGATATTTGGGTTGTTTTTATTATTTTGAATTGCAACCTGACCACAACCCGACATCCCAGCCACAGCACCCCGGCAACCCAGCCACAGCACCTCAACAACCCAGCTACAGTACCCCAACAACCTAGCTACAACACCCCGGCATCCCAACTATATCACCCCGGCATCCCAGCTACAGCACCCCGGCATCCCAGCTACACCACAACCCGACATCCCAGCTACAGCACCCCGGCAACCCAGCCACAGCACCTCAACAACCCAGCTACAGTACCCCAACAACCCAACTACACCAACCCGGCATCCTAGCTATACTAACCCAACATCCCAGCTATACCAACCAGGCATCCCAGCACCCCGGCATCCCAACTATATCACCCTGGCATCCCAGCTACAGCACCCCGGCATCCCAGCTACAGCACCTCGGCATCCCAGCTATATCACCCCGGCAACCCAGCTACAGTACCCCAACAACCCAACTACACCAACCCGGCATCCTAGCTATACTAACCCAACATCCCAGCTATACCAACCAGGCATCCCAGCTATCCACCCCGGTATCCCAGCTATACTAACCCGGCAACCCAGCTATAACCAACTCGGTCATCCCGGCTATAAACATCCCGACAAAAAAAAAAACACTAAAAGATATATTATGGTATATTAGTTAGACTACTAATAAGATTTTTATGTAGCTTGACGATAATCAATTATCATGCCTAAGTTGGTATGGTTTTGTTTATATAAAGTATGGTAATCTAACTATATTTTTGGTACATATGATGTTATGATAAGAAATATTTTCCATGAGGTTATATGTATGTACTCATGGATTATGTTATTGATGAAAATGATGGAATTTGATGTGATGATATGTTGATTTCTGTTTCCAAGTCCAGTACGAGATTTGTGAAACAATATTTGATACTACATACAGTATGATATATAGTGACCAGGTGTAGATACATGGAATAAATTATGCATATTTTTATATTAATGATTTACTAACGTACTAACGTGTTTGGTGGTTTAGTTTTGCCTACTGAGAAATTTTATTTCTCACTAGATTTGTTCCATGTTTCATTTTAGATGGCATCAATCATCCTGTTCCTTGATGCACTAGATATAGCATGGTATATAGATGAAGACAGAAATTACTATGTTATAACTATGCAGCCCGTCCTGCGTGCCCACATATACTTTGAGACTCACTTTCCTGTCTCTGTTTTAGTGAAGAGTTCAATCCACACGACCCCTTTTTACAATTTGCTCCTGTATATCCTAACCCGGCCATGGATCCTATAATCATGATCAGTGAAGAAGATAGCACTGGAGGAAATGTTTAAAAAAAAGGATATGAGTTGTGGATTTTGTAAATAAATAATAGTATTTGGAGTACTCTGATGTTGATAGTGTAACAGAGAAGGAAGATGTAATGAAATATGATATGTATATATATATATATATATCAGTTTAACAACTTCTATAATTTATACGTTTTAAAATTTATACTAGGACCCGTTCAGTAAAAAAAAATAGTATTAAAAAAATTATCTAACGATTCTTAACAATTTAACCCTAATAAAAATACAATATCTAGAATAATTTTAGGTTATTACAAATGGAGGGATTGGAGGCCAGTGCTTCATATTTTGTATCACACCAATATTGATAATTGAACATTATTCATATATGTTTTATTATTTTGTATCATTTTTTCCTCTTTGTTATCTGTTATTAGTTTGTTATAATGAGTGGAACTGGAATAGTATGATGTTTATAGGTAATTTATTATTATTTTTGTTTCAAGCAGACTCTTACAAGTCTTCGATTCGAGTCTACGAGTCGAGTCTACGAAGCTCCCTCGAGTCTACATAGACTCTTGATTTTGACAACCTTAGTCATTGTTTATTTTATTTATTTTATTTTTGGTCAAGAGACATGAAGTTTCTGGGGTTGGATTCTTGCCGTGCAAAATCAAATTGAGCTAGTACAGGTTAATCATGGAAGGTACTTTCTGTAACCTCACTATTAGTTTTTTTTTCTTTAACTCCTTTCTTTGAAATATTTTTTTTATGACAAATTGTTTGATATAATGTCTCAATCAAGAGTTGCAAGGCACATCATACTGTTGAACTGAAAAGATTAAGTAACAGAGACACGACTATTTAAACCAGTAGCAGTATTAAATTGCTTTGACACGTTGATTTTAATTTCAAAATCAATTTTGTTGGTTATTCACCCATGAGATACTTCTTTAAATGAAGATTGATAACAACCCAAACAATGGACTGTAGGAAAAATGTTTTTTTCATTTGGGAACAGAGGAAAAATTATATTTCACTAAAAATTTGGTTATTGATCCATTTTTTTCCCTTGTGTTCTTGAAAATTTCTTACAACTAATTATTATCATACTAATAAATTGTCAATGATGTTCACAACGCATAACTGAGTATAAAAGTGGACCAAAAACATTGTCCCAAAAATTGCGCAAAACACTGGTTGGAATTCAAACTGGTGTATTAAGGACACAAAGGGTTGGACAGTTCGAATAGATTGATTTATAATTAGTTTAACCTCTTTTTAAATAGTTTCTTCTTAATTTCTTGAGTCACATTGATTCGTTGGGAAAATATAACTAATCACAATACTCTTGGAAATTATGTCTGCTGACATTTTGAAGTGTCTAAAATCTCAAATATAGACCTTGTGCACTGTCCAATAATAAAGATAACAACAATAATAAAGGTGACAATTTCATACTAAGTTCATAAAAGGTTGCTCTAAAAAGTAGCAATATAGACCTTTTTACATAATCTTGTCATATAAAACAACAAAAAAAGCCCATACACAACTATACATCAACTTGTTTCTCAATGTGTATATTAGTTTCACATTACAAAAAAGCATGAACCTTTACAAGTATGACCCTTCACAAGTATGTCCATATCCAAAAGTGATCCAATAATTCCCAAAAAACAAATTAATAGCCAATCATGCATCCTGCATCTTTGTTTGCCTTTTAGCTCTAAGTTTTTGCCTTTTTTCAGGTTTTGCTCTTGTATCCTCTGTAGTGTTCACTCCTCTGCTTGAAGATTCAACGAGCACCTGTGAATGTATTTTTGTTTGCTAAAATTGAAAAGAAAAAAAAATAGTTATGAAAAGGTGAAGATGTTTGCTGAAATTTAACTAAAAAAAGATTAATTTTACATAAAAATATATACCTGAGTGCATAGTCTTAAATAGTTGGTAGCGACCGACCCCAAAAACGCTATAGAGGTATAGCAGGTAGCGGTAAAGCCGTTACTGTGAAGTCCATAAAAATACTTATAATAAATTATACCACATATATAAATGCTATAAGATAAAAAAATCACCCAAAATAGGAGGAAATAAGGAATGAAAAGTATAATACAACACATTCAAAACAAGGATTCAAGGAACATATCAACATAAAGGAAGCAACGCACTAATTCATTGAAAGTAACTAAATTAATAACGTTCTAGGAACACAAAGGATCCAAGTATAGTCAAATACAAATTTTCAGTGGCTCTTTCAAAGTAAAGAAAGAAAAAAAACTAATCAAAATCATCATCAAACATTTCTTCAAAGTCTTCTTCTTGTCCACCATTGCTTTCTTCACTTGTATTAAGTTATAGATCTGTTCATCCTCATCTTCTATGTCTTCGTTATCACCTTCATCAATTTGTTCAACTTCAACCCTTATTCTACTAGAGCTTAATGACATAGAAGTAGCTTCCTTCCTGAATCTAGTATGCTGTCTAGTGTAAGTTATAGGCTTGTTAATCACAGTTACATTAGCAACATTTCCCCAAGTCAAGGTGTCATCATCAAAAACGAATTCATTTTCTGCATCTTCACCGATTTCTCCCACCAACCATTCATTACTTTCAACAATGTCTTTTAGGACAACGGGATCAATCAAATCACGACTCTCAAAATGTTCTTTAAGAGCTTGATTACACTTAATAAAGACTAAGTCTTGCAACCTTTGGTGCTCAAGCCTGCTTCTCTTCTTAGAATGAATCTAGTTTACAATTTCCAATAAAGAATATTAGTTTCACAATCATGATATAAAACTATACAAACAAAAATCATTTAACAAATACTTACATGTTCAAAAGTACTCTAATTAGGCTCACATCCCGATGAGCTACAAGTTAAGCCCAACACTCTAATAGCAAGGTTTCGCAAATTTGGAACATGTGCTCCATACGACTTCCACCATTGAGCTGTAATGCAAATTGCAACAACTTGTTAACATTACAACTTGTTAAATAAAAGCTTAAAGTGATCATATAAATGTTCTTTTACTTACCAGGAGTGATCTTATTCCTTTGTCTTATTGCTGCATTCATACCAAAAAGGTCTTCTGCACTCCTATATTTTTCCAATTGTCCATGTATCTTGTCCACCTTTTCCTCATTTGCACTTAGCTTGTCAATGCATTTATATAATCCAACGATCAATTCAGCATCATCATCAATCTTTGGATTGGCATAAAAGTATCCAGGGTTTAGATAATGGCCTGCAGCATGTAATGGATGATGAAATTGGCAGTCCCATCTTTTATCAATTATAGCAAAGACATCCTTGTATTTTTCTTCATTTCCATTGAAATATTTTTGAATTGCTTCCTTGGCCCTATCCATTACTTCATATATATATATATATATATATATATATATATATATATATATATATCCCATTGCGAGCCTTCTTTCATTATCAACAAGTCTAAGCACTCGCACAAGAGGCCCCATAACCTTTAAAGAATAAATAACATCATTCCAAAATGATGGCATAAGTACAGTTTCCCTTTTTCCCTTAAGGTCTTTTGTTGTATTTGATTTCAGCCAATCATCTGATGTGAACATCTTTCTAAGATTATTTTTTTTTATGAAGCCTTTGCAATGTGAGGAATGTTGTAGCAAATCTTGTCACTCCATGGCTAACTAATTTAGTCTTGCTTGTATACTTCCTCATTGTGTTCAATGCCAATATGTGATTATAGATGAACCCAACAAGCTTGATGCCTTTTTGTATTGCTTTTTTAACTCTCTCAATTTTTTCAATATCTTCAAACATCAAATCCAAACAATGTGCAGCACATAGAGTCCAAAACAAATGTTCTCTCCTGGTTTGTAACAATTTTCCAGCCAATACATAATTGCTTCCATTGTCGGTCACCACTTGAACAACATTTTTCTCCCCGGTCTTTTCAACAAAATTATCTAAAAGCTCAAATAATTTTACTCCACTCTTGACATAAGAAGAAGCATCAATGCTCTTCACAAACATAGAACCGGATGGAGAATTCACCAAGAAATTTATCAATGTCCTATTCTTTCTATCAGTCCATCCATCCGACATAATGGAACATCCATAGTTGGCTCTTTGTACCTCATGATCTTTTAATAAATCCTTGGTGCAATCCAATTCCTTCTTAAGTAGATGAACTTTACACTCATAATAACTTGGGAGCTTTAGACTTGGACCATAATTCCCAATTGCTTCAACAATGTACTTGAAGCTTTTTGAACGTACAACATTGAAAGGTATTCCATTCATACACAAAAATCTTTCAATATATTGCATAGTTCTGGCCCTTATTTCTTTATTACAAGCATCATTTATGCTTGTTTGCCTCTTTCCTTTGCCCATTTTAATGCTTGCTTCTGGTTTCTTAAAAAACATTAAATCCAATGGGCCTTTAACTCTCTTGGTAGCAGCAGTATTACCAGTAGAGGCTTCACTTGAAGTTGTCTCATTCCTTTTCCCACTTTTGATGTGTTGAATTTCATGCACCTCTTCTAACATATCATCATCTTCATGTATATCAACACTATATGCATCCTTTTCAGCAAGCTTTTGCACATAAGCATCTTTCATAGTCTTTTTAATTTTGGGTGAGATTTTTCTACAAGGACCCACATCTCCCTTCAACCCAATCTGGTGTCATTTGGCTCTTGTGATGCCACTCGTTGTAACTTTTCCACAAAAATCACATGTTACGTATCTCTTGTTGTTGATATTTTTTAAACTATTCCACTGCCATGCCATATCAAGATTTTCACCAGTGGGTTTTACCAATTCGCAAGAACCCATGGAAGTTGGAATCTCTTGTGATGCCATATCTTTTGAAGGCTGAAAGAAGAAGAAGGAGGCAGAAGCAGAGCTAATATCAAGAAGCAAACCTATTTTCTCCTGCATGTGAACCTAACCAATTAAAACAGAATGAAAAAAGAAAGGGAGTAATGAGGCAATAAAAGAAACGAGACAAGAAGAAGCAGATAAGTAACGAGCCTTCATTGTCCAAACCTGTGTGGGCTTTCTTTCTTTCTCTCGCTCGCGCACCACATCTCTCTCTCTCTGCGTCTTCTAAGAACACGAGCGAACACGAACAAGAAGAAGAAAAGGAGGAACCAGAACGGCCGGATAGCGGAGCAATTGAGCAAGCTTCGTCGGAAGGGAAAAAGTGAAACACGTGAAGCTCACTTATTCTGGGCCCTAATTAGTGAAAAAAGGGTAAAAATCCAGACTACCCCTCACTTATTTTGGGCTTTTACCCCTTTACCCTTAACTTACCTTTAATTTCAAAACACTGTCCCCCTGATAGTTGAAGCTCTGCAACTCGTTTCTCTTCCATGGAAGTAGCTACGCGATAGTGCTGCATGAGCTGCCAACCACACCGCCGCCACCGGCAGCTGCCAAAAATCGTCACGTTGCGGCACGGAAGTAGTGGCTAGGTGCCACAACCCGCAAATGATGCGAGATATCGCGCTAAAGCGCCGCCATTTTAATCATAGCCTGAGTGGTCACTTCAGATTGTTGTGAACATGAAACATTAGCTTGGACAAATTCAAAGTTTTCAGCACTTTTGTTCTGTTAAAGCAAAAAAAAATAATTCAAAATATTACATACTAAAAAACTAGAATATTAATATAATAAAAGTTTCATGGTGGAGTAACCTATATTAGGGTCAGCCACCAGAATGCTTTCAAGTTTCTTGGCAATTTCGGATGAAATTAAAAAGAAAAAAGAAAATAGTTTTAATAATCTTATGTGTTTATTGAAATTAAAGAAAAGAAAGATAAATATATATTTGAGCTTGCATCAGAATTCTTTGTTGTTCTTATGCAAGTATGTTTCTCCTGATATGTCTTTATCTTAAAAGTAACTCCATCTTGAGATGAAGATGCATGAATCCTCCAAGTACACTCTAAATCTGCACATTCACAAGTCACCTTTGTCTTTTCATTTTTACCTTTCTCAACTCAAATCCTTCTTGTATAGCAAAATCTTTAAGCACTTCCCTAAATTGGTTCACATTCAGAAAACAATTGATCGACTTCAAGCTTTATCCTTGCATCCTTCTATATGGTTTCCCTAAAACTTCTCTCTCAACATAACTATCACTCATATCATCGTCAGAATGCGGATTCCCAATCACATCTCAGGTTTCTTCAAAATCACTAACACAATCGCTTTGATTTTCATCACTCCAATCTCCATACTCACCAATGGGATCATACTCGCTCTCAGAAGACTGATTATCACTCTCATCCATTTTGTAACTCTTGTCATCATCACTTGCATACAGGTCACTTTCATGGAATTGTCCATTAACATTCATAAATTCATTCACATGTTCATTCATACATTTACTCACATGTTCATTCACAAATTCATTCACATTTTCACTCACAGGTTCATTCACATTTTTTATCACAGGTAGGTTTCAAAACTCATCATTTGTTCTACTAATACACATATGAATATAAACTGAATTTTGATTCTCAGCAAACATTTTCAGCACATCATGATCACTCTTAAGGGGAAGAATTTTACCACTAGCTGTAGAACAAAACCACAAAATAAAAGGGTGACATGGTGGTAAGTCTAAGTCATTAGCAATATTGTTCATACAGTCAGTGCGTCAAACACTCTAAACTTATCAAGATCAACATTGCATATTTCACTTAGTTCGCCCCGTTGGTCCGTAAAGTGGACTAAAATATCTATGTTGCCTGTTTCATGACTCATGTACTCCAGTTTATCCATTGTGTTCCTGTGGTCCTAAACATCAACACTATTTTAATAAACAATAATAGACAAATTATTTCTAGCATCCATTATGTTTCCTGTGGTCCAAAACATCAACACTATTTTAATCAACAATAATAAACAAATGATTTTAAAAATCATAAGTGGTCCCAAAGTGGTATCCCGTTGAAACCCCATTCAGAAATAGGAAATAATAAACAATCAAAATTAAATAAATAATCTTAAAAAGTAACCTATATACAAGGTCCAGTGGTCACTTACAAGCAGAACTCTAACATGAACAGAAATCGTGAAACAGGAAGAGAAACAGAGGCTCTCATGAACGTTGCGAACTGGAAGAGAAATAATGGAGAAGTCGCAAACTGGAAGAGAAATTGTGAAGAACTAGTGAATGGTGAAGAGGAATGGAACGTGAACGTAGTGAGCGGAAGAATTCACCAACAAGAGAAAGAGGAATCGTACTCGCTAACGTGAAGAGGAATGGAATGTGAACGCTAAATTTTGAAACTAATTGGAAGAGGATAATTTGGATTTTACAAATAAAATGTAAGGGAAATTTCCTCTGCTCACATATTTCAATTAACGTTAGTTAACAGCGTTAACAGAAAGGGGTAAAAGTAATGTGCTAAAAGGGAGGGGTATCGATGAAATTTGAACAAAACACAAGGGGTACAAGTATAATTTACTCTTTCTTTTAACGTAATATTCTCATTATTGTTTCTTGCACTTTCATTTGTGTTCTTATCAAAATTTGGAAATTCCAAACTCTGCACGTCGGATGATGAGTCAACCTTGTTGAGGAGGGGGACCTGCAAAACAAAGGAAATGACTCTGGCGCTCAAGTAAGTACATCAATTATGGAAGTATAACTGTGTAAGAAAGTCTGAGGTGGTCTCCGAATAAAGAAGAGTAGATGGTTTCCGAGTGTGTCTCAGATGGTGAATGAGTGATGAGTATTGAGTGAGTAAAGGTTTAGAGAGAACATGTATTTATAGAGTGGAGTATGGGCATTGGGCCCTTTGTTTGTTAATTAATCTTTTTATAAGATAACAGATAATAGGAGATAGTTATCTAATTTGAATAAGAGATAATGTGTACCTTGTAGATATGTTGTTACTTGTTGATAAGTAACAACTTGTAGATAATCCCTTGAAAATAATTGGAGATATTTTAGGAGATAAAGTGCTTATACTTATTTGAATAAATAAGCATAACAAATATGTTGTTGAATAAGCATAACAGATATGTTGTTGGCTAGGTAGACCTGGCTGTAGAGGGTTGACATCCGCGCTCCTGTAACAAGGCTTAAACGAAGGGCGGACAAGTGCGCTGTCACTATTGCAGGGTTGACGCCGAGGGCGAAAATATGTACTATTATTGTAGCAAGGTTGACACGGAGGGCGGACATGTCTCTAGTCCCTGTAGTAGAACTGACATGGAGGACAAACACATGTATAGTGACCCCATATTAATAACCACGTGTAATTTTATCATTTTGTACAATATAATTTGCATTTTGAAAAGTTCATTCTAGTCATGCATTAGTTAAAATGTAGGAAACAACAGCCGTTAGTCATGCATCCCAAATCCCAGGCTAAAATTATAAAACACCCAATGTTCTTTTGGGCTCCTCTTCCTTGAATATGACAAAAAGAGGTTCCTGAAAAAACTACTACAGTTTTCCATCCTGGAGAATTGCAGGCCAACATGACCATTGACCAGCTCAGCAAAAAAAAAAAAAAAAGGCCAGCATGACCATTGAGAAGCCCATATTTCTCTGCCGTTTTCTAACTGGAAGGAAACTCATTATATTCAAGTAAAAAAAATGTTGATAAAATAAAATATACACTTCTAAATATAGCTTAAAAATTTATATTTTCAATTTGAAATTTTCATTTTAATTTATTTCCTACCAAAGAAACCTTTATTTAATCCTGCGTGGAATGGTATACATGATTTCTTGATGATGCTAATAACTCTCAAGTTCATTTGCCTTAGAATCTGTATTAAGGATTGAGGGTTTGGAAATTGAATTTTTCTTCTGTTTTTCTGTGTCTAGCATCACTCCTGATTCAATAACCTTAGCATCAATTTAACTTAAAAAAAATAGCCAAGAAAAGTATATTAGCAAATGAAATTACAAGACTGGTGTTTCCAAAGCCATTCTCCAAAAGCATATATAAAATCCGATGCACATAAAATGTCTGCTATGTAACATGTACATGTATAACTTCAACCTAATTGATGAGAGCAAACCATGTTTAAAAATCTTAATAATGATTCAGAAAGACAAATCAAAGGACCAAAAAGAAACCCGGAGAAAAGTGGAATTGGAATATATCACAGACAGGTTGGCTATAATCATAGTTGATTTGACCACCTTAAACCTAACTAGTTTTCATTAATATAAGTTTTATGACGATTCTCATCGATCATACCATCTTGGTCTCAATCATTCTTGTTGTTCCATATGTTAGTGGTTGCTGCGTTATGCAAGAAGAGTAAACAGTAAAATGATTACGTGTATATGTAATCTTGTAAGAAATTTTTATTCTCAATTCTCATAAAACAGAATCAGGTGTATAACTCTACTTAAATTATAGATATTGAAAATGGGGAAAATGAATTCTTAGGGTTAAAGGGAGGGTGAAAAGGTTCCCTGGCTTATCTGCACAAATACAATGCAACCCAATCCTATAATATTCCTGCAGGAACTGATAGAAAAGCTGCATTAATCAAAGAGTAAATTACACTAAAATTTAATTTCTGAGATTTATTTAAGTTTCTTTCAATATTCATCATATTTTTGCAACATTAACCTTCTGAATTGTTTTAACGCTAAATTACAATTTTAATCTTCTAATTTCGTAAATTTATTATTTTAGTCTCTTGGACTTTAATTGTAACATTTAATCTCTTAGTCTTATAAATTGGTAATTTTGGTCCTTATGATAGATTATTAACAATAATTTTGATTAATTAAATTATTAAGTTAATTATAAATTAATCAAGATTATTAATTAGTAAAAATAAATACAAAATTATTAATCATAATTTTCCATAACACTCTGTTGCTCCTATTCTTCATAAACATTTCTTCTACTTTCATTATCACAAACAATAACACCACATTAGATTAATATTCTTTTATTAAAGTTTTTTAATGTTTATAATATTTATTTAATTATAATTAATTTAATATTTTTAATAATCAAAATTATTAGTTAATAATCTATCAAGGAAGATCAAATTGTGGCAATTAAAAATCAAGAGGACCAAAATCATAGATTTAAAAAATTAAGATAAAAATTATAATTTAATCTTGTTTAAAAACATTACACTGATATCTCTTGTGCATTACATCAAAAAAAAAATTAATTGTTTATAAAATATTACGTTTATAAGCGAGGTTGTTGTTAACCTTAAAAACGCAAGAGATTTATTAGTAATTTCAAAAAACTTCAAGAATTCTAAGTATAATTTACTCTTAATCAAAATACAGTTGTTCCAGACTTCCAGTTAATAAAAAGGTTTATAGAATACATACATAACCTTGAATTAGCAATCTTATAATATATGGTTGTAAATTTTTAGCTCAAACAGTTATGTAATGCCAACTAATTAATGTGGTAATTTATTGAATAAAATCTAAACTATACTTTAGTTAGTGTGAATTTTTAGGCATGAATTTTCATCATTAGAGTTAGATAACAAATTAATGTGGTACCTAGCTATATTAATATTGTTGTGATTTGTGAAAAGGGCAGGGAGGCAATAAGGGCTATTTAAGCATGATTACTGATGAACAAAGACCAAAGTTGGGCATTTTTTTTGTGCATAATGAGAAGTTTCATGTAGCAGCAGTTATGTCTCAATGATGGTATGAGAGGGGCAAAGGGCCATGACTTTGACTGAAGAGCTAGGTGCAAAAGAGCTAAAAAGTAAAAATGTAACACCAAAAAGTGGGAAATTCTAGTTGCTTGCGGAGCAAAGAATTCTTTTCTCTAATCATATCGCTTGTACTCATAACGACATTCCCCATCTTTGCATATTTCATCTTTGCTTCTTTCAATCCAAAGCAGAGATGCCACTCAATAACATTTCCCAATCCCCTCTTAGCTAGCACCCAAAATGAGGTGTTGGTGGGTCTAAAACGTTAATAAAAACAAAACCAAAAAAGACCCCAAAATTAAACACCAACACTGAAAAACTATGTTGCTTAATCACATGACGTTTCTTCAATTTAGGGGGAAAAGGAGAATGTACATCTTCAAACTTTTCTATACGCACAAAATTAGTTGTCTATGAATTAATGCTTGGTTTGAATATTTTAGATAGAGCAACAATATAATGCAAAGCATACACATAGAGCATAGAATTGAAGTCAGGAACATAATTAATTAGAATTTGACAAATAAAAACTAGCAACATGAAAAGCTTCACTTTTTTTATTTTTATTTTTTTCTTTAGCATGTATTATGATTCCACTCTTCTATAGAATGTAGGTAGCATATCATATCATGACATTCTAACTTTGATTTTTTTTTTTTCACACACGAAGTTTCAAAACCTCATTCTATATTTACCTTTCTCTAGCTCCTCTCCTCTCCACTTCCTACTCACGAATTCACTGATATATTTTTATGTCTCTCTTTATCTGATCTCTTCCACGTACACGCGCACACGCATAATTAACATGATGGGATTTCATATCAACTTCTAATGGAAGCTTGTATAAGGTGATGATGAAAGGGAAGAAAGAAACATGCAGTCGATCATATTTTAGGGAATGGCACTGCTTGATTTTTTATATTGAAAAAGGTAAAAATATTGATCAGAATACATTTAAATTATATCGAAATTCAATTGACAGATATTACAAAAAAAAAAATGGAAATGTCTGGCCTCATTGCATTGGAAAATGAAGGTTTTAGAAGTCAAATGGTTTTTTTATTTCGTGTCAATTTTGTACGAAATTCATCTTTCATGTTATTCTATTAATTTATATTATCTTTTCTATATATACCTCCTTCAATGCATAGTATTAGTGTTCCAGTATGTATGTGGACCCTCTGCGTAAGAATCAAAACAACTCTTGCACGGGTGAATGGTGCAACTTTTCCACCACAAAAATTATGTAGAAGTTACTTTTTTGGAAAATATCATTTCTTAAGATAATATTTTTAAATTATTTTAGAAATTTTATTAAATAAGATACTGTATTTTAAAATTCAAGTTACAGCATTGTCGACTCATCCATTTCATTGTTGTATATTTTTTGTCACAAAAGGAAATTAGCTTATGTGTCACATCTAATTTTCATTATTAGTAGTAAACTAAACCTTGCTAATCATTTACATTCTTATTAGTTAAAATTAAAAAAAGTAAGCTATTTAATATCCCTTCAAAAAGGAAAAGCTATGTTATCCAACATACATGTTTCCTTCTTATTCAATGGTCTATTGACCAAGTTGAATGAAACTAATTCAAAAAGTAAAACCCTTCCAACTCCAATTTTTCATGGGTAGACCCATTGAAATACACTATTATTATTTTTTTTATCAGTAAATACATTACTATATACTCACTTTTTTTATTAACAAGTTAAGGATAACAAAAAAAATTATATATTGAATCATCTATAGGCTGTAGTCCGATTATTGCATCATATTTTCCTCTCTCCCTGCAATGCGACCATAATGCTCCAGAGTTGGAAACTAACGTGCATGCTACACTTTCATGCACAGATAAAGCCAACACTTCAGCTTTTAATTTTTTTTTCAGCACCAAACACACTTTATCTTCAACTAGGCCAGGAACAAAATAAAAGGTATCATATAATAAAACTAATATTTTTATAAATAAATAATTGTACTAAATACGAAAATAATATATATAAAATAGAATAAAAGGATAAAATAATATTTTATATATTTTTGGATGTCACAAAATTATTTTTCTAGTAATTTAAGCAGGCTTCAAAAACGTTGAGAATGACTATGGTCCCACTCTCTTCCTCGTGCATGATCAGCTCTTCACTCTGCCCACATAAAAATGGATCAATGGTTAATTAGTATTCTTTGAGGTTATGTTAAAATTTTATTTTGATACATAAAAATAAGAATTTTATCTCAAGTTTTATAAATGAAAAAAAAAACTATTATAAAGTTAATTTTATCATATATATGTTTAACTCAAATATAATTATCTCAAAAACTAGTATACCAGATCTTAGGAAAAAAATTGTTTTAGGCTATGTTAGATACTAGCTGAAAAATTAATTGAAAGATAAAAATTTGTTTAAAGTTAAAAAATTAATTGAAAATTAAAAAATAGGAATTGAAAGAATAACTTATTAAATAATAAATATTAAGTAAAATTAGTTGTTGAACTAGTTAAAAAGTGTAAAATATCTTAAAAATAATAAAATTGTTATTTATTTAATAAAGATAAGCAAAACAATTTAATAAATATATTAAAGATAAAAAAATTATAAGCTAGAAATTAGTATTTTAAAAAACTTTAAAAATTATTAAGAAACTATTAAAAAACCATATAAAACAGCAAATGAATTTTTTAACTAATAAAAAATTAAAAAACTACTCCTATAGTTTGGTTAGACAGGCCTAAAATTCAGGAAACTGTAGATGACCCAAGTTGATAGAACAAATAAAATCGAAAAACCTAATTATAGGTTGGATTTGCAATTATATTATCTATATATTGGAAATCATATGACAAATAAATTGTCCCAATTAGACTAATTACACATGTCCTTTCCGCCGGAAAGAAACAGAAGAAAACATGTATGCTTCGTTTATTTTATTCAAGGAATGGAGTATCAATTCCTCCTAACATTATTTTTTTTATAAATAAATTAATATTTATAATTTAAATTTTATTTGAATGAGTTTTAAATTTTATGATAACTTTTATCATCAACTTTTTTTTTTTTAAAAAAAAAAGAGGTATTCAACTGTTTATTTAATTTGAATTCCAAATTATTTATTAGATTTTTATAATTTAATTTCATAAACATTAAAACATATTTTAAAAAAAATCTGAATCCAGGAAAAAAGAGAGAGAAATCAAACGTGTTTTCGTGTTGGTCCTTATTTTCTTTTTAAACGGTCCTTGTAATTTTTTATTTTATTTTGGTCCGTATAATATTTTGTTCATTTTAAATTAATTTCTTTGAAATACATTTGATAGAAACTAAAATCAAATGATCTACATATTACAAT
>PYAF01001293.1:814957-835962 GCA_007407185.1 Glycine tomentella | reverse complement strand
ATATTTTAAAAAAAATCTGAATCCAGGAAAAAAGAGAGAGAAATCAAACGTGTTTTCGTGTTGGTCCTTATTTTCTTTTTAAACGGTCCTTGTAATTTTTTATTTTATTTTGGTCCGTATAATATTTTGTTCATTTTAAATTAATTTCTTTGAAATACATTTGATAGAAACTAAAATCAAATGATCTACATATTACAATGACAAAAATGAATATTTTATAAGAACTATAACAAAATAACAAAGACTAAATCTAAAAGAAGAAATTTTAGAAGGACCAGAAAAACTGAAAAAAGAAGTATTTTACAAGGACAAATAAATATTTAAACCTACTAATAATAACTTACGAATGTTGAGGTTTAAAGTAAATAAATGGTTGAAATCTATAATCTTTATGTTAGCAATTTGATCTCAACTTAACTGAAGCAACTAATTATAAAAAAATTATAAATATTAATTAAGAATATATCTTTTAACTAATTCTTTTAATATTTTTAAAATAAATATTAAATAAAATTGAATGCATGCGTTAATATTTTAAAAATAATAATATGTTTAATCTTTTGTTTAGTAAGTGAAAAAATTTATAAAAAAAATAAACAAATTACAAATTATTCTTTATTAAAGAGGTCAATTAGGGTTGAGTGATATTCTTCGTTTATTTATATGTATATGTGGATTTGAAAGTTTCTTTCTCTAAATACATGCTTTTAGGTGCCTCATGTCGACTGTGTAGTATAATTGGTGACTTTTTTTCTTCTTATACTTTGGTTGAGGTGCAAAAATAATCGACAAACTGTTCCATGACTTTCATGTTCTGATTTTGTTCTAAAATTAAAGTGAGTAAGAACATAATCATATCCGGTAAGAAAGTAGCCACTACATGCATTCTGAAATTCACCCCACCTCTTTAATACGTGCCCCACATCAAGCTCCTCCTATTTTCTTCTTCTTCTTTTCAATTATCAGCTTTGCCATCCTCTTCCCTTTTTCGTCTCTTCCACCGTTTCAACTCAATTTACTATCAACAAATTATAAGGGCCACTGTACTTCTACTATACAACTATACAAGGTTAAATAAACAACTTTTTATTTTTTTTGAATATTCTTCTTCTTCCCTCTCACTAATTGAAGCTAATAAAATGGAGAACTTCCCGTATAATGAATTTATAATTGGAGCAATTATAATTTAATCTCAAACCTATATTAAACATTTTCTTTTTTTGTTATCAGACTGTATCCGATATATAATTAGGTTCGGAGGTACTTGATCATGTTCATACCACGTCTGCACTTATGTAGTAGAGACATCAATTAATTAATTGTGTCACTGTTTATAAACTTTTCTTTACGTAGGAGTGATTATGTCATTGACTAATGTACCCAATACACAAGTTTATTCCTCCTTTTTGACTTAATCATATATGTTCTCAATTATTTTTCTTTTTTTCTTTCATTTTCTTCTTCCTTAAAATAAAGAAAAAGAATGTCTCCGATATTCAATATGCAGTAGCTAGTAGTCAATTATTTTAGTTACATAAGTACACATTGTTAATTTTTTTTTTTAATAGTACACATTGTTACATGGAGTATATAAGAATTAATATTAAACCTTAATCAAGTGTTTGACTTTGTTGGATAGTTGCTCAGTAAGTTGATTTTATCCATAGGCATGAATTTAAACATGGGCAATGCCATTTTTCTACTTTCTCTCTCCCCGAGGCTGTTGTGGACCCCCTTCACCTTTTACATCTAAAAACACTCATTTTTAAGCATAGGAAATAAATAATATTAATATGCGAGACTTAGTTACCCTTGGCCACATATGCTGAATTTGTGAAGGGAGAGTCGAACTCAATTTCTAGACTTACGAGAAATTTGAATTGTGTTTGAACAGCTGTAAAAAAAAAAAATAGTGTGTGTAAACCTTAGACTGAATACTAGACTTATAATTAGCTTAAAAGATCAAAATATGTAGAGTATATTTTAAAATCTTATTAGATAGTAAAATATATATCTTAATTAATTGCAATGATTAAGAAAATAATTTTAAAATCTTCCAGCAAAAAAAAAGCATGCTAAAATAAAATTATTCAGAAATTTTAGGGAAAAAGTGATAACTCAATGATACTTATGTATAGCTAGTGACTTATCTTTTCCTTTTGGTAGATGACTAGTCTTAAATTTTGTAAAAATAATATTACATCTAACCAGAGGCGGATATAGAGGGGGTGAGGTTGGACCACTTGTCACCCTAAAATTTTATTAATATAAATTTTATTATATATTAAAAATTAAAATAAAAATTATAATTTGACAATAAAAAAAAGTTATATTACATAATATAATAAAATATAATATTTTCTAATATTACATTAAAATATAAAATAAAATATTTTTGAGATTACATTACATAATATAATAGAAATCTTTAAGATTATATTACATAATAAAATAAAATATTTTTTAAGATTACATTTAAAAATAGGATAGAATATTTTTTAATATTGTATTCAAAAATAGGATAGAATATTTTTAAGATTGTATTGCATAATATAAAATATTTTTAAAATTGTATTACATAATATAAAATATCTTTAAAATTGCATTCAAAAATTGGTTAAAATCATATGCTTAAATTAGTATAAATAGAAACATTTTTGTATTGATAGTATGCATTTCATTTCAAATAATATTAGAGTTTTAGAAAGTTTATGTTTGCATCATTGAGAGAATTGTTATGAGATCATATAGAAGCATTTGACAAGTCTGATTTTTAACTCTCCATCACAATTTAAAGGTATTTATTTATTATCATAATGGAGTTATCCATTAGATTGATTATCCAATTTGAATGTCGTGATTTTTTATCCAATTGAATTTTTCACATTAAAACTAATTGTGTCTTTTTTATCTCTTATCTCCATATTATTACTTTAAGTTTGATTTTAAATTATAAATTATTTTATTAAGACTCATTAGACTTTATCAACTTATTCATCAACACATCATGTTTATAATTTACCTGTTATTTTAGGGTTTGCATCTTTTTATATATTAAATTTATATTATTTTTAAAATATTTTTATTTATGATATAAATTTTTTTATGTTCGTCCCCTCTCAATACAAATTTTGACTCCGTCAGGACATGCAACCATTGTTGCATTGACACTTATACATGAATTAAAGGCATTAGTTACCCGCTAAAGGTATCATCATGGTGAATCCAGTGTCTAAGGAAGTCAAAGATATTCACTTTCAATTCCAACCATTTTGCTGTTGCTGACACACGTTTGTCTGCTGAAATTTCTACCAAGATGAGATTGAATTGAATATGAAAGGCTTATCCCAGATATAATCAAAGACGTAACTCTAATTCTATTTTTCCGGTGGATAAAGTACGTTTTCCTCCTTTTAACAACACGCCAAAATTGAAAAACCCCAAAACAAAGCAAAATTAACATTTGGAAGGAACCAAATTAAGAATCTTAAATCATGTCATCGTAAGATTTACGTGTAATTTTGATATGGGTAAATGGTCATCAATAACATTGCTAAGGAATTTGAATCTTTGCAACTATTTATTTCTTTTTATTCCCGTGAGAAACTTTTTGTTTATATAGAGAGAGATGATTTTTAAAAAAATATATAAAAAAATCACAACTATTATGAAAATATTTTTTCTTATGTAAAAATGAGAATGATTAATTATAACTAATAAATTAAAATACGGAAGGCTTAAATTTAAAATTTAAAAATAAAAATAAAAATCTCATATAACTAACAAATCTCCAAAAATTTCACCAAACAAAAATCAAATATTTAAAAGATCAAAATTATCATATCCTAAAATATCTCAATTATGACATCATTACCAACGATAATAAGTACAATGACAACGACGGTTATTGTATTAACACATCATCATTATTATCATAATTGTCATCATAATCATTGTCATTGTTATTGTTGTTAAAATTATGTTGGTTGACACGATATGGTGATGGTTGTGAAGTATGATTCATCATATTTGTAGGTTTGAGGGGTTATAATGGCTTAGTGATGAAGGAGGAAGAAAGGAGAACAAAGATACTGAATTTGAATTTATTATTAAGAATTAATATTTTTTTATAAAAAAATATATATTTGTAGATTGGAATCTCTAATTATCTCATTAAAACAAGATAAATCTAAGTCTTTTATAAGTCTTCTTAATTTGAAGTTGACGGTTTTTCCTGAATTACAGCATAACTCTATACCCTTTATCCCTAATTTCCTTAAAAAAAATACATTTGTCATATTTAAATCAAAGTACTACATAATTATAAACTTTTTTGTTCCTTGCTCCTTTAAATTATATACTTCAGATTTTTATACTATATATTCAATCCATCAAACCCAAATCAGTAACTAGCTCGCGCATTTGAGATTTTATACTAGGTAAAACAATTACAGAAAGCGAGCAAATTATGTCACCACGTGTGACAATCCATCAAATGTACACTCCTCCCTGAAGATCGTGTTCTTTCTATTCAATGTCTAGACTTATGGTTTTGACATGCATTCACAAGAAAGGACAAAGGTCTTGAAACACATGTGGAACTAACCAAAAAGGACTTAATGTCATTAAGTTTTTAAATTATATTATAAAATGTAAACATTTTTTCAACATTAAATATTACCTCTATTGAGAACATGATCTAAGTTTTATCTAAAAAGAAAATTCTATTAGCTACAGAAAAAAAAAATATTTTTTGATAAAAAAATTGTAAAAATCAAATAAGTTAATTTAAATGCACATTGAATTTGTGTTTTAGCGCATATATTGAATTGTTTTTTTCTTAGTATTTTGCTAACTATAACCTCAGAGAATTAGTTTTTCAAACAGGATTTTCTAAAAAAAACTACATTGTCGTTACACTAACTTTGCTAAGTCTACGTACATAGATTTGCTATATAATTAATCCTTCAATCATATCTAAAGCAGAAAATATAATCAATGGTCCAAAGAGTAGGCACATAGACACAAAATAGCCAAATAACCGCAAACTACAATTAATAAAGACTTGGGAAATTAGTATAACATAAGATTTCTATGTTTAGATGCTGTCAACAAAAAAAAAAGATTTATATGTTTAGCATCATGCTTTACAATATTATTTTATAAGAAAAATTAAAGAGGAAAGTAGTCTTGGAAAATTAGTTAAATGCTCGTGATTTGCATGTTTCTATAATCATAGGCTCCATCTTGGTTAAACAAATTAAATCATTGAATCTGTAAGCTCTCCATCATCAGTGACAGCTAGTAGATTAGCTAATCATTCATTTGGTATTAAATGTTTTTAATTGGATTTGCAGTTTTCTGTATATATTCTCTTTCATATTTTGTGACACATAACGTGTTTTGTAACAAAAAGAAGAAGAAATACCATGATTAATTAAATACTTCAAAATAACTAGAGATTTATCACTTTTTGAAAGAAAGAAAAAAAGTAAACAATATATATAACAGAGCGTGAGCACAACATCAATTTTCAATCAAGATATCGCACGCTACTGAGAAAAGGCTCGTATCTTTTCCTTTTTGGGCATATCTTCTTTCAGGAGTGTGAGAATAGAGGCCAAAAGACATTCTCAATAGAGAGAGCACCAGCATGAGTGAATCTATATCAATTGAAAAATAGTAGGAAAAATGTTACGAATACACTACTCTACTGTTTTTGGTCAATGGAGGGTATTCTTTTGGTAAAAAGTCGAAGACTAATTAATTGAGCCATTGAGATTCATATGAAGAATTAACTTCTTTTAATATATAGATGGAAGTTGTTTTCTTAAGTACGGTACATATTCATATTAAAAATATTTAAGAGAAAATATTATTTATATAATCATATCATATTGATAAATATATATTTTACTATAAATCATATTCTTTAATTTTTTTAAATATTTTTAATGTTTATTATTATCTATCCTTTGATGTTTTAATTTTCTAATTTTTTAAAAAAAATGATGTTTTAGAATTTTAAATTTTAATTAATGTATTTTTTTAAAATAGTGTATATTCTTATTTAATATTCACTCTAGTGATGTAAGTATCAAAGATCAAATTATTAAATAAGGTTATTTTAGTCCAAATATAATAATATTTAGTTTTATTAAATATTTCTTAATTTATATAGAATAATCTTAAACATAAAAAGATATGAAAATGATATAGTAAGACTTATTAGAAATTATAGTTTTTTATCGGTTTACTTTTTATTTAATATATTACACTCATAATTTTATTATAATAATATTTAATTTTACCAATAAATTGTTAGAATAATATCATACTTGATCTTCTTAAATAAAAAATTTTGAATTCAAGTTTTATGTATGAAAAAAAATTGACTGAAAAAGAAAAATCTTATATAAAAATGTTAAAGTCAGGTTGCCAACAGTAAAAAAATATGTAGCTGATCTCTCTCGAAAAGTAGATTAACAAAATGATTCATCCACACATGAGTCTCAATTCAAGAAACTCGAAACCTCATATCTCTCACCATCTTTCATTCTTCTCTTACTCATTCCCACTTCTACTCACAGTACTCAATACCAAGCCTACTCTCTCTCTCTCTCTCTCTCTCTCTCTCTCACTGAGCTGTGGTGTGGTGTTTTGTTTGTCTTTGCCTAGAGACTAGAGTTTTAGTGTTTCTTACTTTCTTTCTCAGAAAAAAAAAAAAAAAAAAACTTGGCTCTGAAATCTTTACCAAACATTTTTCTATATACTAAGAGATGGCAGCAAGTTCTATGCATGTTATGTTGGCTCTCTCATTGCATTGACTTTCCTACTCTTCAAAGTTCAAACTCCTAGGCTCTCCTACACAAAACCAAAAGGCTTCTTTTCTTTTCTTGATAACATAACCACAACCAAAAGGTGGTTGGTTAATTTGTTTAATTTTCATCTCTCTTTTCACACATAAAATAGCAAAACCAAAAGCACAAGAGTGTGTGTTGTAGTGTAGTACTACCATATTCCCCCCCTATGCGATGATTTGTGTAAAGAGAAACAACAACCAAAAAAAAATGAGTTGTGTCATCCTCTTTCTTCTGCTCCTTCTTCTGCTCTTACTATTGGGCACCACCCCATGTCACGCAGCAGCAAGAAAAGCCAGATTTGACACACTCAAAGGTGGTTCTTCTTCTGATGATGAATTCAAATTCAAACCCTCTAATAACTTCCATGGTGCTGGCCTTCAAGGAAACACCAATGCACAAAAAGATGGAGACCAAGTTTTTGGTGCAGACAAAAGGAAAGTGTACACAGGACCTAATCCTCTACACAACAGATAAGTTACCTGAAGAGACATATCCACAATGTTTCGTGTCCTCAAATCAAATCCTAGTTTTCTTTATTTTCTCCTTTTCTTTTCTTTATATTATTATTACCATTTTGAAAGCATTTTTGGTGCTTTATATAAGTCTTTTCCTCCGGTAATTAAGTTCACAGATGTATATGAAAAATTCTTAGGTTTGAGATTATATATTGGTGATGATGAGAGAATATAGTTTAAACTATTTTTGAAGATATCGTATATAGGACGATGATGATGATGATGAGTTTTCAGATATATGAAAACTATTATTTTTTATGCTTTGTTGTTGTTGGAAAGAATATTGAATTGCTTTTGGTTAGGTAAGGGTAAGGTAAGGCAATGCCATGATGATGGATGTGTTAATTAATTTGTTTGCATGCTTCAGGATTCTCATCACAGACATCATCAGGTTTTTCTATATTTAGCTAAGGTCTTGCTGGCTAGCCCGCATGTAAATGACAATAATAATACATTATTTTGTAATGAATATTGTGATATAAATTTTATGTACGTACATTGATTGCATCGTAATCAGAAAACTTTTTTAATTTGATTCAATTTTCTGAAACGAAAGTTGAGGAGAGTGAGAGTCTTTGAATTGTTGTAAAAATATGATACCTTATTCTTATAGATAAAAAAAATATTTTTACAATTATTCATAAGTTTATGTGTTTGTTTTGTTTTTACTTTTCTTCTTCTATGTGGAATAATGCTACTTATTTTAACAAGTATGTTTTTAATTTGGCCCTCTTTGCCAAAATGTCCATTTCCTTGATTTGACTAAGAAAACTTTTATTTTATTTTATAAATTCACTAAGAAAAATACTGTTTTGAACCACTACATTCATCTTAATTCCACAATGACCTACATGACCAGAATATATGTATGGTTCTACTATAGCTGGTTTGGTACGTACCACCATAAAGTTTGCCTGCAGCTAAAAATTAAACCTTAATTTAACAAAGTACTCAGGTTTGTGGCAATATGTAGATATATATGTGTATTATTGGGGCCCGAAAATTAGTCAACATATAATTTCATCGATGTAGTTAAAAAAATTAAAGCTAGTGTCCTATATACAGTGATTGTTGTGAAAATCGACCGTGTCATGAGATGAATTCTGAGCCATGGATCTGCATAAAATTTTTCCACCTACAATAACACTTTTAATCATGAAGCTGAGCAAGAATCAAATGTCCATAGCCGTCCAGTCATCTTAATTTCTCTTTCGTGATTATGAGCCAGGCCCCACGTAAGTTTCATTTTATTTTATTTTATTCTGCTTATGCCAGCCATATATCCACTTACTGGAAGAGAAAGAAAAAAAAATTCATGTTTAATTATACAATTAATCAGTGCATACATATGTGAATATTACTGCTCAACTAGTCCTTAATTTTTATTTGGTTATATATATACATTAATCATGTTCGATTTAATTAAGTTTCATCATTAATTTCATTAGCTATCCATAATCTAACATATTGCCTTTGTAATGTTTAAAACATTTTTTTTAGAGCAGTGCTACTTGTTACGAATCAAAAACAGTACGAATTTCACGAAATAATGACGTGGAAAATATCTTTGTTTTAAACTAAATCTTAACTAAAAAGATTAAACATATAAATTAAGATTTTATGGAAAATAACCTTGGTGCAGTTTTTATGAAACTTATTTTCGTACTTAAAAACATTTTTTTATGATGTTATTAATACGAGATTCTCACTAAAAATAGTAATAAGAATTATGAACATACATAAAATAATATTTTTATTTTAACATAATTTATTTTATATATTAAAATTAGTTAAAATTCAAATACTGATTGAATTTTTATTTTAATTAAGGACATCTTTCTTGGCTTCTTGTCATATTACAGAAGATACAATAATTTTTTTGGGTACAGAGCATACAATTATTTTGAGAGCAGATATTTTGTCCTTCATCATTTAAACTGTTTTTGTGCAGTGTGAACAATTTCTCTTTGGCTCCAATTGCATCAGAACTATGGATACTCCACAAACAGCCAAATTTGACATTTAATGCACACTTAAAATAAATCCGCTGTCAATTTCGAGCAGTAACTTGTTCAGATCGGCAACTATTTTAATCAGTGGAATTGTTTGGATGTTAATTTTTTAAGAAGTATTTTTAGAAAAAAAAATAAGAAAAAAAAAATAAAATAAATTTTTTTATAAGAAAAAATAAACTCTCCATTAACTAATTTGTAGATGTCATCTCATATTTTAGATAAGTTACATTGGTGAATTTCTACAAATTAATTAATGAAGAACTTATTTTTACTTATGGAAAAGTTCATCTCATCTTTTTGCTCTTATTTTCTTCTTCTAGAAGTGCTTCTAAAGAAGTTTATCCGAACAGTCTTGTATATACGCCATCACCATCTCACATTAATCCTTTCCTAATCTTCCTAGTAGTTTAATAAAAAAAATATTGAATACGTTTTAATATTTTCAAAATGTTAAATATATTTATATTTTGTAATTCATTTTTATAAAAATATCTAAAGATATAACATATCGTTCATCAAAAATTAATTATTGAAATTATGATAAATTAAATGCATGCACTCATATTTTTAAATCTAGAGCCTTAAATAATGACAATAAAATCTATATATGCTTCTAGTTGTTTAAATAATAAAATCGATGTTATAGAATTTTCAATCAATAATTGTGACGTTAAATTGACACATAATTCTTTTAAGCATATCCTCGTTCGAAAAAATCTAGAATAATATACGTTACATAACATTGGCACATTTGCCCACATAGGACCTGGATCATATCCTAAACTGAATGCATGGGACAAGAGTAAGATTTGAAATGTTCATAAAAGTGACAATTTTGTTAACCGTTGCTAATGAGTAGTGTGCATGAAAAAGAAAAAGAAAAAAAAGAAAGAAAAACACAAATCTCGCAGGATCATCTCACGAGCATGTCAAGTCATTTTCCGGGCAACAGAATGCCACAGTAAACATGAATGCACAAGACAAGGCTGGCATTTAAAGTAAGGTTCCACGTTCAGAGGGACTCATTTGAGTATCTTTAATGAAATGGAAGCAGCAAGCATTAATGGCACATATGGAGCATAAGAGTTTTTTTTCTTTCTTTTCCATTTCATTTGAATCTAGAGCTGAATTTTACTGAATTCAATGTTATGAGATCCCGCTACATTTCATAAATGTTAATAATGAGATAACTTATATTCAATTCTTATCATGTATAAAATTTTCTTGAATCAGTACAGTAATGTACAGTAAGTGCAAACAAATTAGTCTATGATAGTTGAGAAAAAAAAAAGGAGTTGAATTTCACTCTCATTTTTGTAGTGCAAGTTGGATAAAAAAGACTCATATTTCAGGACAATTAGGACACACTAGAGCAAAGATTTGCAATGCTAGTAGTAGTGGAACTAGGATATGGAGAAAATTTTGACTAGCCATTTTACCCAATGCATTGACACAGAGAGAGGAAGTGAAAGGAGGGTCTATTGTCTATATATATCACAAATATAGTAATGATATCTTTAATTTCTCCATATGGCATATGCTGTACTTGGACACATATATAATATCCAGAAGAAATTTATTCCTTACAAGCTTCATTTATTAAAATATGGAAAACGGGGGAGAATTAGGTACAGCTACTATTTGTGATATCAAGGTTTAGTGAATTGAATGGAATCCAATATAGTATAATGATAATGATGGTGAAGTTAAAGTTAACATGAATTTCATTTAGGTAAGTGCCTATTTTTCCTATGATCGGATCCCTGAGCTCTGACCATTTAAAAAGAAGTAGTAGTACAAACGTTTGATACGGACACACTGTGTATTGTTACACTAAACTAATATTATTTTGACCAAAATAATACAATAATTTTATTTATGTGAGTGCTGTATATGACTTTGGGGTAAGTTTTTTAAAGAAAAAATTACTTGTGCATTGGAATTGCAATGCATGAGTGTCTTTTGTGTTTTGGTGAAAAGATTAATAATTTCTGATTGAATCTAAGACCCAGAAAGACTTATAGGCCCAACGCCAGCAGTTTGAAAAGTCGTTTCCAGATAAAGCCTCTGATCACACTAGAAAATAGTGATTCAAGTTTTACCTTAGAGAGATGTAACATCAAATAATTCATGTGTCTTTAGAACTGTTTAAACACTTGAGATTGTTGATTGGTGATATGCTATTAGAGTTTATTTAATCAAACTACAATTTAGAGATGTAATATAAATAGAGTTGTCAAATGGATTAGTTTAATCTAACTTAGTGATCAAAGTATTAATAATAAGATGACAAGATCTGACTCAAATTTTCTATTAATTACATTTTGTTGATCCAACCTGACTCGTTGGATAGTCGGATTGGATTAAATTGACCCCTTTTTTTAAAAAATTTAATATGACTTTTTTAAATAAAAAAAATAGAGATCAAATAGTCCCAGTAATTTTTAGGCCCACATTTTATAAGTCTACGTTATCTCATTGGATAGGGTCAAATTGGCTTGTTCTAATTGGACATCTAATTTGATAGTCTAACCTAACTTAATCCATCGGATCGGATCAATTTGACAACTCAAAATGCCATAACGTAACATTAAGTTGTTATACTTTACCTTTGTTAAGTAAACTTTTCTCAGCATGGTTGGTTTTACTTCAAGTCTAACAAAATTCACTTTAAAGTCTCATGTCAATATAAAAGCTATTCTATGTAGCTTCAAGTTTGCACATTATGGATCCACGTTTTTTTGGCTTTGACGCTGAACCAAACGGCACTCTAATTCTATGGAAGCTATGGAAGAGACATTTACATTCTGTTTGACAAATGTAAAAGATGATGGAAAATAAGTGAAATAAACTATAAAATTTTGTGAGACTCACCCTTTTATTATCTACTTTAATTCAAAATTTTCATATTATTTCACTTTTATATCTTTTCTTTTCACTCTATCAAACATGACTGTTGATAATAACTCTCTTTTCCTCTATCTCTTTTTCTTGGTGTGTTTAAACTTAAAACTCATTCAACTATAACCCAAAAAATAATTGTACCAAAACCCTTAAATTTCCCTTTCTCTAAGACTGTAACAACTCTCTTTTCTAATTCCCAATTGGATTAAGTATTATGTCTTTCACAAGATAATTTTTCACTGTGTAGTACGTTTGAGAGGGTGATATTTAACCAAGTCAAACATACCAAGGAGACAAACTCATCAGTGCATTTAAAGGCGGTTTTAATCAAACAGCATAGATTGAATTGAAGTTAATGTAAAAGTGCAATAACTGCCTGACTTATGCCATCAACAACTCTCAACTACTAATAATTTTTCAGTTGTCACAGTGCACAGATCCTTTGTTCCGGAGAAAATCAAGGGAGGAAGCAGACAACACAGAAACAGAACCTCTCTCCTTAAATGGATATTACTGTGTCAGTTGTAAAAGGATTGCTTAAAAGCAGGGTGAGGGCTCTAAGATTTTTTCAGACAGACATGGGATATGGTATATTCAGCTTTCTAGTTTGTTACTAATTTTAGTACTTTACTTGTGGGTAGCTCTATTCGTGTTAATGAGATTCTTTATGTGCTCGAGAAGTAAAGGTGCACAGATGACATCAATACAATATATTATAAAACACTATACACACTAGTAAATATCAGACTCAGATAAAGGAAGAAACAATTTACCGAGTACCACAGTAACAAAGGATAATGATAATTCTTTGGTGCCACACATGCAATAACCAACTGCCAAAATTAGGAACATATACATTTATGATGTGATCTCATATACTAAATTGTATAGTATGAAATTCACTTCGGTTCATTGTAACATAAGTGCCACCTAAGCTTCATTAGAACCTTCCAAATCTTGGATATAAGAAAATAAAAATTGGATGGCAGCCCCTCAATCTATTCCCTAAAAACTTGCAAGGAAATGAATAAGTGAATGTTTGAGTTGTGTTGTGGTTGGGGTCCTCAAAACCCGGTTTCAAAAAGAATCGGGGAGGTGTCTTTTGCAAACGGCCGTTGGATCTGTATGGGGACACGTGCTGTCGGATAATGAATGGCACTCCAAGCTTGTTTGGGGTAAGGTGAGTGCAAATCGATTATGCAACCACGGTGAATGTGAAACAATATACAATTGCTTTGAAAAAATCATGATAACACCGTGATTTTAAGATAGTCACCATGATTTTAAAGGGTATCTAAACATGCTGTGTCCAGCCAGAAATGAAAAAATAATGATTTCTTCAACTACTTTATTATAACAAATGTGTCGAAGATGACAGCTGTTGAACTTGGCAATTCCATGCAATTTTATAAGTGTGTTCCCGAGTACATGTTCAACATGTGATGTCTCTCAAAAATCAAAGCGACTAAACTGACTCAGAACACAAGCAGAAGTGAACAGCATCACATTTGTGTTTGTTGGTTCTCTCTCTTTTCTATAGGCAGGGCCCACGTGACAGTGAACACCAACATAAATACATATTCAACAGTGGGCAAACAATGTACCTATCATGCAGGTGCATGACTAGCTTTAGTAAATAGTAGTTTGGAGGCATGATGACTTGTAACTTTACTCAAAGCAGTTGCTGCTTTTGAACCAGATGCACGTCCTAAATGCTTGCAGATGAAATCCCCAGCAAGCATAAGCTTTCCAAGGTCCACATTTGTTTTCACTCCAAGTCCATTCAGCATGTAAACGACATCCTCAGTGGCTACATTCCCAGTTGCACCCTTCGCGTATGGACAACCTCCAAGACCAGAAACAGATGAATCCACTGTGCTGATCCCCATCTATAAAAATAAATGACCAGATTTAACCAAATAGGAATTGTTTTTAAAACATACACAACATTGTGAATTTTCAGGCTGTAACAAGTTAGTTGTACATGCATTTCCATGTTTATACATGAAGTATAAAAAAGTTATATTTTAGACTGCAAAGACTATTATCTTGCTTGGAAGAAGTGATCAATCAGGCTGTTCTAAGTTCCAACAGCATCCCAAAAAGTTATTTTACCTGGAGTGAAATTAAAATATTTGAAAGTGCCTGACCATAAGTATCATGAAAGTGGACAGCAAGCATGTCAGTTGGAACAACATCAAGAACAGCTTCGAGCATCGAAATGACAGTGCCTGTAACGATGAGAAAAAGATTGAGTCAAAACTCTGAAAATATGATAAACCAAATCTGTCAGCATAGGCCCATAAAAGAGAAGTATATTAGATAATATGCGAGAACTCATTGAACAATGTTTTATTGTATATGTTTTGACAACAGACAATCAGTTAATCTTCCGTTCTGTGTTGTTTATAACAAAAGCTGATAGGAAACTACCATTAACTTCCATTAAGGTAGCAAGACTTAATTAAGATATTGGCTTTCCTAGATAGACATGTCCTTTTTATCAGTTCAAAGATCTCAATCTCAGATATCTCATATCATTTAGAAAATAACACATCTAAATTCAAATAAGAAAAAAGGAACTTTATCTAGAAAACATATACAACGACCTCATGGAACTATAGAATCTTTTTAATAATCGGGATCCACTATATGCAATTCATGATCTACACAGTTGAAACAACATTACAATATAATTAACAAGTCAGTCAGATCAAGATCCATGGCCTCTTAACAAATAAGATAAATACACCAGACTGCAACCAAAGCCAAAATTGCTTGCAAAACATAAGAGACAGCAAATGAAAGAAACATTACCAGGTGTACCAACACCAATTGTATCCCCCAGCGAAATCTCTGAGCAACCCATCTCATAAAGTGATTTAGCCACATATGCCACTTTTGCTGGAGCAATATTTCCTTCCAGAGGACATCCCACAACACATGATATATATCTGAAGTATGCAATCAGTCACATGACTGTTCATATATAATTTTAAGAATTTGAAATTTAAAGTGAAAACTACAGAATACTGCTTGAAGACTATTCAAATAATTTTGATGAAAAAATAGTAGATTCTAGTAAGGACAACTAAGAGTCTGGGACACATTCTACTATCTGCAAACCCATCTCTCTAATCTAAATCATCTTTAAATCTATGCCCTCATCCAATCAAATGTAAGTTCAATATGGAAATTTTATGGTTGTCAACAATATGACAATGAGAATACCATCAAATATTGTCATTAACAAAACAACTCAGCATACATTAAATTTCAATTTAAATAGAAAGCAATACCTATCGCTTGACTTGATGTCACTAAAACAATAATACAATTTAAATCTTACAGCTAAATGAATCTGCATGGCAGCTCCAGGGATATTTTTCCACTAATAGATCTAAATTTTAGGTAGCAAAATAAATCCAGGTCAAAGTGGAAAAATAGATAACCAACAACTGATTTTACAAGATTACTAGTCCCTTTTTGTCTTCAAATCAGGATGTGTCCAATGAAAGAAATTGACCATATATTAATAACCCTTTCTGTTCAAACAAGAAGAAAGTATATACACATAAAATCTCATAAATGCATAAAATTGTCCATTATTTACAGTAGAGACTGACAAGTATGAATTGAAAAATTATACCCGCGAACTGGGATCGAGAGGCTTCCAGCAGCTGAAGCAATATCGCGGCAACGAGCAAGATTATCCTCAATGCCAGAATTCAGATTTGCTTTTGAGAATGGTTCAGAAGCTGCAGGAAAAACAGCCACTTCTTTAGCTCCAGCAGCAACAGCTGCCTCAAAACCCTGGAAGAAAGGGGGTCAGATAACCATGCCCATCCTCAAATTCTTGAAAATTATATTTTTACCATTCAATATAATTCTTACTTTAAGGTTTGGAGTTAAGACAGGAAACCTAGCACCTTCAACATTTTGAATTGCTGCCAATACATCCTTTGCATCTGCCAACTGAATTTAGTTACAAATATTTGCAATTAGTTTGATCAGGGGATCCCATTATTCATTAAATATTGGATAAAAAAAGAAGTTTACAGTTGAAACACAATTTTGAAAAGCACAACATAAATCATGACCAACACTTCAACCGTAGGCCATAGGCCATGTGAAGAATTGAAATGGGGAAAACACCAAATAGACTATCAAATTGTGATTCAAATCATGACGAACTAATTTTTGAATGGTGAATCATAAATTTTATAGAGCCATAAGATTCAGAAACACAATGAATTTTATAAATGACAGATTATAAAAATGGCTTGATTCAGAAACACAATGAATTGTGAATCATAAATCTTTGAAATATGTAATCATTTCAAACTAGGAATTACAAATCAACTTAACCATAAATCTCACAAAGCAAATCATAAGTCACAACTGAGTCATGATATCAACTTGTATGAAATCTTAAAAAATAAAAAAAATCCATAACACACAAATAACCAAGTGAACTCATAAGTTGCAATTCATTGTATCTCCCAAGTGAGGTGCACATAAATTGAGTGACCGTGCAAAGCCTCATTTTTAAAACAATGAAAACAATGCAATGGAACTACCATATAGGTTGCATAGAGTCATAAGAGTGAGAGAGTGACTATGTGAATGCTGAATCCCTATTTTAGTATTTCAGAAGAATAAAAACAGAGCAATGTGATAATCAAATAGGATGGTTCAGCACTCCTTCAGTTCCTTTTCATTTTAATCATCTAAGCTAATCCGACTTTTCAATTTCTTATGAGAATTGGTATAAGAAAAGGAAGAAAAAAAATCAAATTGCTAAATCAAGCAATTCGTATTGGTGATATGGAATTACACCAATTCATGCATGTGCCACACAGCTCAAATTTATTCATCACATGATATTGATACCAAAGGCTGGCTTGTCAAATTGTATTGAATTGTGCAATTTAAATGGTGAATCGCGCAACTCAAACAATTAAATAAAATATGACTTGATATTTCCTGCTGCACAAAAGTTTGAAGACTCAACATTTTTCCTTGCCATAAATTTAGTCAATTATGTAGATGAATTAATCAATTTGAATGAACGTGCAGTTGGTCAATCTTTTCTGAAGAAAAATTGACAATTTCTCTATGCTTTCCAAAAAAAAAAGTCATTAATTACTAAAAGTTCAAACAAGCACATACAAAATTATATTTGAGTATAATAATGAAACAAAATACCATTAAAGTTTCCTTTGCAAATATGAGGCAATCCATATAATCCAACATCATGTCTCACTATCTACAAGTGTGCATTTTTCTATTCATGAACCAGCTAATCGATAGCTCATTGTAACTAAAAAGTGAATTTTATTGACATTCTTAGAGATGTTGAAGAACCAATGCTCAAACATTTTTTTTTACCAGCCAATGTTTGTTTTAGTTTTTTTCCCAACCACCAAGCCAACCTTATAACTCTACCAATGCTCAAACATGAACTTAAGCAGACAGAAACTCATCCTAAAACACATATTTTCATGGAAACATCACTCATTAACAAATACCCAGTAGATGGACAACACTCGTTGACAAAAGAAAGTCACTTATTTCCCTACTTTATATTCTTAAATTTATTCAAAAAACGGATTAATGCCCTACTTAAAATGATAGAAGCTACTGACACATGCCATGGACCTTCATGATCACTAATTTTCCAACAACCTTACTCAGAAAAATTGTAGAATGCTTCAACAATAATTAAAAAAATGAGGTACAGTAATACAGATAATAATATTAAATACACAAGACACCGTACCAGGTCATATATCAAGCAAAGAAAAGGCTGAAACATTATTCCTCATCCCCCCCCCCCGGCAAAAAAACAAAATCATCAGAGAAATGTAGGAAAATTAATGACCTCTGGACATATTAAATTGACAAATAACAGACTGTATGTAATGTAATAAAAAGAATGTAAATATGGTCAAAATAATGTACCAAAAACAAAAATCAGATGACAATATTAAGGGGAAAATCACCAATGATTGATTGATTGTTTCTGTAAAGAATAAATATACTCTTACCTGGGGTACCCATTTTGGTGATACAAAACTTGTTGCCTCAACAACAGACAACCCAGAAGAAACTAGTAGTTTTATTAACTCAACTTTTACATCAGTAGGAATAATAGCCTTCTCATTTTGCAATCCATCCCTTGCACCAACCTCCACTATCTTTACATATTCTGGAATACTCTTAAGAAGCTGAAGCATTGTATATATTATTAGTCATAAATTCTCCAACAACGAGACAATCAGAATAAAAATTGTTAAAGAAGAAAGGAAATGCTCCACTAGACATAACTACCAAAACATCATATCACTTCCATCAGTGTTGAATGTATGAAATCAAAATGTAAAATAATAATAGACTTGCATTTTCATGAAATGAAGATTATAGGTACAACATGATAGCTATAATTATGTATCAAGTTAAGCATGCATCATCTTCCTTGCTTAACAACATATTCAAGTTAAAATACAAAACAAACAGGAAAATGGTGTACTTAAGATCAACTGCACCTTATTTGAGAACTCCTTTGAGCATATATCATTGCGATCAGATACAAAATGACGATTTACCACATAGCAGGATGCTTGACTATTGTCATTTGGCCTTGGAGTCCAGTTCAGGCATCGAGATAAACCTTTTATGTGGTATTTGTCAAATTCATTCCTAACTTCTCTCGTGTTTGTAATTTCCCTGGTGGATTCAAGATAGGGAAAGTAAAGAACATTGTTTGAAGAAATGGCCATCATTTATTTCCTTAAAAAAAATTAACAAACTGTCATAATTAATTAAATCAACAAGGAGTAAAAGTGTAAAACCGAACAATGCATACTTATATTAGAGTCTTTCTGCAGTGCATACTCACATTTACACTTGTCCCAAACCTTAATTTATCAACATTAACATTTCCTTTAGAAGTATATATTCCATTAGACCAATATCATTCCCAAACATGATTCATGCATAAAGCTACAGCTTGTCCCCATTTATCCATCTCTTTGTGTGCTACCCAGTGACCAAATACCTCATATATCAACATTCATAACACTCACAAACATGCAGACAAAGTTGATCACACATAAAATTCATCTGGGAAGATTCACTCTAAACCTAGTGAAGAATAATCACAAAATACCCAACCCATCCTGTTTCTTGTAACACCCCGTGTGCACCCGGCGTATTATCATTATATAATATCATCCCAGCGCAGCAAGCATGGAAAATAAACGTTTAAGGAAGTTTGAATCAATTAAAACATACACTGTTATACATATATGGTGAATATCTGTAATATACATGGTACATAATTCTCCAAAACTATACAAATGTTCCCTAGGATTCAACATACAGACCAAAATTAATCCAAAATGGGAGCTAACAAGCTCCAGTTATCTAACCTAGGGTTGTCTTCACACTATCCTAGCTCAGGCCTTTTGCCTTGGGATTTCTCAGACACTACTGTCTCTGTTCCTGCAACATGAGCCCCAAACAGAGGTGAGATAATTATCCTAGTAAACTCAGGGTTCTTTGAGGTTTCCCTCTCCCTGGTTCACCTTTCAATATCTACAGAAACATATATATATATAATAGCATAATTATCAGACTAAAGACAGCATCATAACATTAGTCTTCATGACTCTCATAAAGCATCTATATACATAAAGTCATTCAAACTCAAAATACACACCCAATCCACAGTGCCTGAGAGAGATCATCCACCGAGTGGGTACGTTCTCTCAGGACTTCAATTGAGTCCTGAATAGGATCATCCACCGAGTGGGTACGTCTATTCAGTACTCGCCCCCCAATACCTGAATAGGATCATCCACCGAGTGGGTACATCTATTCAGGGTTTACATGGACGCCTATGGATTTTCCCAAGGGAGATCATCCACCGAGTGGGAACATTCCCAATGGGGTCCATAGTACCTTATACTACTGGCCAATAGATTTCCAAGCAATCACATCACAATCAGCACATAGCATAATCCATGCAATAATACATCACACTAGTGTAATCAATATCATCATCATAAGCAACATAACTTATACTATCTCAGTGTAATCAAATCACACATACCCTATCTCAGGGTTGATCTAGCACTCATTCGCTAGAAATCTTCAATCATTTCATTAATACCAGATACATCATTCAATGTCATATCATTCTAAAGCATCAGTATACAGAACATAGCAAAGTATCAACATTCAAAATATATCAAACAAACACCCAAAATGGGTATGGCCAACACAAGCAGGGGAACAACCCCGAAAAACACTGAGCTTACCTAGTCGTAGCTCAGACTCAGCTCTCCTAGTCTCTTGGTGGTCTCTACCAGCAGTATGTACGTCACGCCCTACAATAGTCATGATTCAAACACTTAGAAACAGTGTTTAACCGTTTATATGGAAGGAAATATCCTTCCCTTTATAATCAATCCAAACTCGTCTATCTTCATGTTTATCTTGGCCTAGCTTCTACTAGGCTATCCATTGACTTTCAATGGTCCGCCTCAGTCTCACCAAGGCCTCAGAGTTCCTTCAGAACTCTGTACAGCTCAATTGAAAGCTGCACCAGAACCAAAAACCTACATTGGTTCAATTCAGTCAAAACACATATATAATCACATTTTCACCGATTATTTGGCCTTATGACTAACTTTTGTAAAGAT
>PYAF01001293.1:798416-809165 GCA_007407185.1 Glycine tomentella | reverse complement strand
GTTTGGTTCGGGAGGTGGTGGTTAGCATTGGTGGAGCTTGCATTGGCCGCTGCCGTCGTCGTCGGAGGTACGTTCTGGAACGAATCGTTGTAGCATAAACCGTACGGATTGCCAATCCGTAGGAGTGGCACGGATTGCCAATCCGTAAGCTCCATACGGATTGCTAATCCGTATGATACATTGCCCTTCCTTATAACCCTTACGGATTGCCAATCCGTATAGGCCATACGGATTGCCAATCCGTATGGGTTTTTTTTTCTGTTTGTTTTATTTTTGGTTTTTTTTTAAAATATTTGTGTTGTTTTTGTTAAAGTTATTAAAAATTAATGTGTTTTTCCTTTTTGAATTAAAATAATTGTTAATTTTTGAATTAATCACAAAGTTGTGAAATGAATATAAAAAGATACTTTTAAAAAAACAACACATACGGATTGGCAATCCGTAAGAGCCATACGGATTGGCAATCCGTAAGAGCCATACGGATTGGCAATCCGTATGAGCCATACGGATTGCCAATCCGTAAGGCTTACGGATTTCAACTTTGCTCATACGGATTGCCAATCCGTAAGAGCCGTACGGATTGCCAATCCGTAAGGCTTACGGATTTCAACTTCTTTAATACGGATTCGTAATCCGTATACTGAAGCTTACGGATTCGAAATCCGTACTCATCCAAAAACCAAACGACTTACCTCGTCGCGCCGGAAACCACAACAGCTTTGCCGACCACCACCAGCTCCGTCCACAGCCACAGAGAACAACCGCACACCGTTGAATGCGCCGGAGAACCAATAAACGACCTTTCAGAGACCACGAGAATTCAAAACCAAGAAGAAGGAGAAGAGGCGCAGGTGACTGGTGTATGAGAAAAATAAAAACGCTTCTGTTTTATTATTTTAACAAAGGACATTTCTGGTATTTCACATATTAGTGCTGGGTGTATTAGAAAGTTGCTGGGTGTATGAAGTTAACCCCGAAAACGGCTCACTCTCTATCTTGCTTTTACATTCCGCAATGGACCAACGTTTGAGAACTCAGAAAGAATGAGCTAGTATCGTGGGTAACCCTATTCCTTAAATCCCGGCTTTAATCGCAATATACAAAATATATTCGTTATCCATTACTAGTATCCATCAATGCTTCATTGCTTCTGTCCATAACACTAATACGTCATACGTCATCATACTCATAATATTACCAGAATAAAAAAATACTCATAATATTACTATTTTTAATATAGATAAACACTTATTTTAGTTCTTAAAAATGTAAGATAATGACAAATTTGTTATACTTTTCATAGAATTAAGAGATTTTAAATTTAAATTTTTTATATTTTAAAATAGAGCAAATTAGAGAAACTTCACCTAAGATTTGCTCTATTTTTACAAGTCTCTTTTTCTTTTAAAAATCATTATATTAGCACATTAGCACCTTTGTTATAAAGATGTTAAGTTTCCGTTTGAAAATTAAAAGATACATTAACTTTTAATTTATTTTTAGAAAAACTCATAATTATCCTTAACTTTTAAGTGATCAAAAAAAGAGAAATAAAATTGTGCTATGTCTTCTTCCTTCTCCATACGATAAGACGGAGTAGCACTCATGGTCATCATGTCACGTGTCTCCTCCGGGTGGTGCTAGGCATGTTTCTCCTCCTCAATCATGGTGAATGTGTGTTCTCCTTCGCACTGATGGTGATAGGTAAGCCCCTCTTCCTCGTCATCATCGTGCCTTATTGTATCATTTGTATTTCCGTGCACATCTCGCGGAAGACACATGTATTCCCTAAAGTTGTAAAAAAGTTACACATGCACCCCCTATTTTTTACAAATAATATGTATCCCTCTCTGTTTTACAAAGATTACACTTGATACTCATCTTCTCTCTCACTCTCCAAAATGTAAAAGAAATGCAGCATAACATAACAGTTGAACATCATAAAAAAATGAAAAAAGAAAATCAATATCATAAATATTAATCTACTAAAACAAATAAACACAAATTTCATTGTTTTAAGCAACAATACAGGTTCGCAAAGATTCAACAATAATGTGTTATAAGAGTTTTAAATGGAGGAAGATAAAAAATAATTTTAGGATTAAAATTTTAATGAAAATTATGTGTTTACTGTGTGATCTAATATTATTACAATGAAGATAGTGTAAGTGTAACGAGATTAAAAAAAATTATAGAATGAAAAGAAGAAAAATAACATATATATATAATACATAGTTTAGAAGAAATTTCTATAATTTACTCTTATCACCGTACCAAAATCAACATTTACCCTTTTTAATATTCCCATTCCCCCATTCAATTCCATTGAGCGTTACTGCTCCAAGTCCTTGGGGGCCGTAATCCACATTTATTCCATTTCAAAAGGCAACCAATCATTTTCTTAGCCTTTTCCTATTGTCATTTTAGTAGTGTTATTTCTCCTAAGCATAATTTTGGGACGTGTAAAAACTTGAATTCGCTCTTCTCTCTGCAAATTTTTCTACGATTTCCTTTGAAATATTTGGCAGTAGAGTGTAAAAAGGAAAGGGCAGAAAAAGCTGTAGCGTGTGAGGAGCAGAATTGTCAGAAGCGAGAGAGTGTCTGGAGTGTGGGAGACAATGAAAAGGACAGGGCTGCGAGTTAAGGCCATTTTGCTTTTGCGTGTGTTGGAAAGGAATGGAACCAAAACGAGACAGCAACGCAGTCGTTTTGGACCCCCCAAAAAAAATGCAGAGAGATTGTAAGACTGAAACGACAAATATGTTAGACTTGTTAGCTAGCCAGCGGCGCCGCCTGTCGTTAATCATTATAAATAGTTTCTCACTATTGCACTTCTTAACCATTGTCCTCTTTCATTGTTAGATTATAGTATGTTAGATTTGTTTTAGAAAATAAATACCAATGTTGATTATGGAGGGTGGGGATATGTAAAATTTTAATTCTGATTGAATAATAATATTAAAAATGCTTCAATTACTATAGGTTTAGTTTGGGTTTAGTGCAATGATCAAATTGTTGCAGATGTTAACGTTGTACGAATCAAATGGAAGATCTTTTTCATTCTTTTTTGGATTGTAGGGAAGTCAGAATTGTTTGGGCTTCTGTGTTTACATGATGTTACTAGATTCTTTTTGTTCTCTTCTCAACATTTTACGAAATGATTGTTTAATTATCTGCATAAGCAGTGAGTGATTCATGGTGTGAAATGGAGAATGTTATTTGGGTCTCTCATGTGCGTTATTTGGTGACGTTGTTATGAAATTCTATTTAAGTACAATTATTTGGACAACATCGAATGTGGTTTTTAAGGTTTTAATCTTTTGATAATGTCAGTTATTTTCCTTTGGCTAGTTCGGGAGGTGGCCTTGAATTGTGACGGTTCTTTTATAAATTCCAGAATAAGTTCATCGTGTGGGGGTGCTTAAGGATGAGAGAGGGGTGCATTCTTATTTGGTGCATTTTTAGTGGTGAATTTTTCAACTTTCATTCACTTAAAAAACTATAATTAATTTTGTTTTGGATTCTTAATAAGTTTTTTCTTTGTGTTAAATTTTTAATAAAACAAATAAAAAGTAATCATTGTTATTTTATTTTATTCCTTTGAATATATATATATATATATATATATTTCATTTTAATCCTTATAATATTTGTTTATTCTGTATTAATTCTTTTAAAAAATATTTGATAAGAAATAATAACAAATTATCTAACTATAATATTTTCCTTCTTTTATAAACTCAACTTGAACCGCCCCACCTTTAAGAGGGTGAGGACATTCAAACCCGCTTTTGATCCGCATCATACTTATTTGTTAATTAGTACGCCATATGAAGAGTACTAATGGTTAACAATAAACCATACAAATACATTGTGTATTTTAAATAATTCTCAATCAGTGAATTGTTCGAAGAGTTTTCTCTTTCTTTCCTTTTTTTTTTTTTTTCTTTTTCTCTCATTTTTATGTAACTCTCTCTGTATGTGTGAGTGCTGTGTGGGAGTGGTCCAACATCCCCCTTTTCATGAGATGGCGCAAAAGCTGTATGCAAGGATAGCTTCATGTGATTAGATCGATTATGATGAAAAGTTAATCCATTATGCTTTGGTTGTAACATGCAAATTACATAATTTAATATATATTGTAGCTCAAGTTAATCGATTAATTATGATTAAATTTAATTGATCATTATTAATTTGTTTCAGTATTCAGGTCATAATCAAGACAATTTATCATTGCGATCCAACAAATTATTGGTAATCAATTTTCTTTTTAACATTGATTAGTACAATACCCGTGTTTCAATTGAGGAAAAAAATGTATTGTTTTCCCATTTCAATCTATTGATTCTTTTCCCTTATCATAACAAGTGGAAACTTTTTTCATTTATTTTCCTTTCATTTGTATCCATTTAAAGTTTAAACATACATTTTCACTCAAATTTTATTTTATTTTTATCTACGATTTCTTATTTCCTTATACTGAACCAAAGAAAACATTATACTCATTGTCCTAGTGGGTATATATGTATGTGTATCAAATAATATTACTTTTTGGGTACACGTATGTGATTCAATACATAATAATAACTTTAGAGTGAAACTTTTGGAGGTAAAAAATAAGAGGACAAGTTTTTCAATAAATTTTTTTGAGAGAAATAGATAATATTTATAAGGATTAATATTATTCTTTTTTATCAATTTCTTTTTTTTATCAATTTCTTCCCATTTCATTTATTTAAATAAGTGTAAGAAATAGTCAAAGGAATTAAATATATCATATAAAAATATATACTAATTAAAAAACATAAATTTAACTCAATTTTTTTAAAAAAATTCTCAATTGTTTGTTTTCCTTAACAATTTTTTAATTTTTTTTATGTTGTAAGAAATTATTTTATTTCTTCAAAAAAAAATTAAAAGTAGGAGCACTTTCCCCCAGTTTTACTCTTACTAGGGAGGGGGTAGATTGATTTTTTTTTTTTGGATCCTACATATAAAAAAAAAACTGTATTTCTCAGAATAAATCCTAAAAAAATTAGAGTGTGTTTAATTGTGTTTTGTTTTTTAGTTTATAAAAACAATTTCATAAAACAAATTTTAAAAATTGATTTTCAGAGAATAGAAGTGAGGAAATAATATGAAAAATTGTGGTGCATGAGTAATAGAAATTGAAAATACAAAACCAAAACAACTTAGAAATATTTATTTTTCATTTTAAAAACTAAAAAATATATTAATTTGAAATCAACATTCTATAACTACTTTTATCAAACAAGTTTCTCAATGTAATTCACTATTTGCTCAAAATAACAACAGTTGAAGAATTTAATTATTGATTAGGATTTAATTAATAGTTTCAATGTCACGTAATTCACTTTTGTTGAATGGTAAAAATGAAACCAGCAGAGAAAAAAAAACGTTGAAATTAAAAAGAGTCATTTGAAAATTAAAAAAAAAACAACTAAACTAAACAATTTAAAACAAATACTACTACAATAGACTTAAATTACAAGTTTTAATTAACCCAACTATACTCTTTCTTCAAAAAAAAAAAAAAAAGTCCAACTATACTAGGATTTTAAAAATTCTCATACCAATATGGATACATATATATACTCTTACCATATCCATTCAACATAGATATTGATGAAGAGTACCAAATGAGAAGAGAGGGAGGAATGAGTGAGTTTCTTTGGGGATGCCACATGCATTTCATAATTCATAATTCATTCCACAATTTGAGGGCTTGGTGCTACCTGCCATACACATGCTGTTGTTTTTCTTTGTACTATTTGGCAATATGTTGTTTGCAAGCGATTTGTTCTTTGTAATCCTTCCTAGTTCCTTCCACTTGCTGTGAAGTGAATAATTAATGAAATATTGTTAATTACCTAGCTCTCTATACATATAGCTAGCGCAGAGACACATAGACATAGAATTGTCTTTATCATTGGATTCTTCTTCCCTCTCACTTGTTCCATTGTCTTCTATGCTAGCTACTAATATTCTTCTTCTTTGTTTCTTTCCATATCGCTATCTTCTCATATTCCTATAACACATTTTAATATTTTCTTTATTATTTTCATGCACTTGTCTCCATATGTTACCAACCTCAACCTTGCTCCTCCGGTTATCTATTACTACTATATTTTGAACACTGTATGATGATGGATGCATGACGCAACAAACATTCATATATACAATCCACAATTTCAGCTACGTACTAAGTACTGTTTTATTTTATTTTTCAATTAATAAATAATCTAAACATTGGATGTTACTGCATGGGATTTTAATCCTCTTGTTTTTTTTTTTTTTTTTTTAGAAATTCCCAACTGAACAGAGCCAGACAGAGAGTGTTCGTTTTCTACCACGTCATGCCCCACATTTGTCTTGCTTGAAAAATAGATTGTCTTGCGTTTATATGTCTTCTACTTTTGATTTGGGTTTCTTCACTTTTGTATCACGTTTCGCTAAATGACAACAGAGTGAAAAATTAATCCTACATCAATATTTGTATGGATATATTGATTAATAACAAAAATTATTTTAATTAGTTAATCATCATTGCCAATAATCAAAGGAAAATGCTTCATCCTAGCTAGGTAGGAAAGTTGCTGCACAAATATCACTGAAGAAAACTGTATTAAAGGCACGACTAATTTCTGCCAAATCCATTAGTATATCCTAACATTTTTTAATTAACTTTTATCTAATAAAGTATGAACATCTGCCTCTTCAAAAAAAAAAAAAAAGCATGAACATCTGCCTCTTCAAAAAAAAAAAAAGCATGAACATATGCCTCTTCAAAAAAAATAAAAATAAAGCATGAACATATGTGACTAGCGAACATCTGCCAAATCAATTTTTCAGGAACTAATAATTAATGTAGATTTCTGATGTAAAAAGAGTTTTTTCTTCTTCTAATGTCATCGTAAACAAACATTAAACATGATTCGTACTTATCTATTTCGTAAATAGTTTTTTTTATAAGTTTATTTAACTTAAAATTGTCAAGTTTATCGAAAAGGGACTAAAATAATAATATGTTGAATTTATATTTAGAAATGACTAGTGGATTTTTATTGAGATTAATTTTCATACATTATTAGTATAAATATTTTTATAATTTTATACTATAATCAATTAAAAAATATTTTGATATGAATTTTAAAGTAATTATTATAAAAATCAATAGTTTATCAAATATGACAATCTATTATTAGATGATATTACAAAAATCTTTGTATTGTAATCATATTTTAATAAAAAAAATTGTTTAAATTAAATGTCAAAAACTTGTTAATCTTTACATTAATTTAATTTGCCTTGTGAGTTGTGATAATAATTTTGTCCATTGAGTCTATCTTGGCAAAACATAGTCTTAGCTTGAGCTATTTTGCCCCAACTTGAACCTTGGATTGACATGCATCCAATGCATAGTTTGCATGAGACTCATATAAGATGACTCCTTCTAACACCATTTAGCTATATATGGCAATTAATAACGTGTGGGGAAAACAATTAAGTTGAATGTGTAAAATATATTGGTCTGAACATGTTTAACAACCATAAGCAACACATTCAGATCAAACAACAAAAACAAAAAACAAAAATAAATTTTAGAGGTACCTACCTCCAGCCATTACTATCGACCTTCTTAAGCCGTTAATATTTTAGCTTTCCAGACTCTCTCACTAACTCAAATTTGATGGTGTGTTTTTCTAAAGAAAGGAGTAGGTTTGATGATCTAAAACAGAGAGCACTCGGTTCTATTTATAGAGTTTTGTCCATCACAAAACTCACCACGATAAGAACAAAATACGTGGATTAGAACGTGGGTTGTTGTTTGTTCCTAAACGTTGTAGAAGATAAGGTCTGAATGTGGGAAGAAAATGGACCATGTGCAAAAACCAGTATAGAAATCACAATGGAAAAACAGAAAACAAACCAGGAAAGAAGGAAGTAAAAATTTCCAACATTCTCTCACTTGGTCCATTTAACCCAAAATTAGTCATAATAAGAAACATAATATATGAGTCATGGCGATAGGTCCTCTAGTAGTGAATATTATCTTCCATGTACTACAATATAAAGTCTCTAAATACTAACTCTCAACTTAATGAATAAGTCATATATTTATTCCAAATCAAAACTTAATGATTTCTCAAAATAAATAAATGAATACGTGCACAAAACCATATGAGAATATATCAAACTAAATGAAAGTTTCAAAAATAACAATTGTACATACAATGAAATCACATCACGGAACCAAGTCTCATTCGTACTACAAGATCCTTAAAATTCTTTGGTGGCATGTCTTTAGTCAAAGTATCGGTAATCATCAACTTAGTGCTAATGTGTTCAATGACCACTTTCTTTTTTTTAAGACGTTCTCTTATGGCTAAATACTTGATGTCGATGTGATTACTTCGACTTCCACTTTTGTTGCTCTTAGCCATGAATACCACAACACAGTTGTCACAGTACATCTTCAATGGGCTAGAAATAAAGTCCATAACTCTAAGCCCAAAGACAAAACTCTTCAACTAACATCATGCGAGGTAGCCTCAAAACAGGAAACGAACTCAGCCTTCATAGTAGAAGTAGCAGTCAAGGTCTACTTGGCACTTCTCCAAGATACAACTCCACCAGCTAGCATAAAAATATAACCAGATGGTGATTTCTGTGAATCAACACAACCAACTAATAATTGCTAAGTATACGTAAAGCTACATGTAAATTACCTAGCAATTATCTCATCTTTTCATCTTTTAATGCTTCTTTTAGTGATTAAAACATAGGAATTAGCTTCTTCTGAGCTTTTATCCAGTGGATCCTAAAATTAGTTGATTTGTGAGGTGTTGATTGTATTTTTTTGTAGAAATTCACTGCAAGGACATGAAAGTTGGATTCAAGGTCTGGAGCTGCTCGCTCAGCGCGACAAGCTACTCGCTTAGCGCTAAAGTCTCGCTCAGCGTAACCAGCTCGCTTAGCATGTGGTCACTTATCCAGCTGGACATTGAAGGCGTGCTTAGCGCAACATTTCACGCTAAGCGCACGACCACAACATTGGGCTGCGCTTTAAGGCAAAAGGATGGAAAATGGGGGGATCATCCTACCAACTCTTGGAGACAGAAATCATAACACCTAGGTCACGAAAGAGGATTCTTTCCACACCCTTGGAGCTGCATCTTCATCATTTTTGTTCCTCATTCCATTCCATCCATTTCATTCCATTGCCTTAACTTTCCATTTGTATAGGTCTCATGAAAATGAGAGGCTAAAACCCCCATTGTTGGGAGCTCAACAACCAAACGCTTTGATATAATGATTCTAACTATCTATTCAATGTTATTTGCGCATTATTGTTGTTTTTCTGAGTTGTATTCATGTTAGTGGTTTGATCATCCATTTGCATGCTTTGTTATAGGTTTTAATACATTGAAAAATGGTTATTTCCTTACACCTGAAAAACACTTATAAATATATCATTTCTAGGAATAGAATGGTTTGTTTAGCCTAGGTTATCATCTTTAATCTTAATGCAAATCAGTTAATGTAACTCTTGAGGGATTAGGAGCGAGTGATTTAGGGTCTTGCACTTGAGGAATCAAGGCTAGAATATACTAGTAGATGAAGGTGAGCGGAAATAATGTTGAATAGCAAAAAATCTTTAATATCGCATCAAAGTTAGTTTTGGTTAGTTGAGCCCCCAGCATTCGTCGCACCGTATTTCAACCCTCACCGCATCATTCCGAGTGTTTGTGTCTCTTTCTTTGTATTTATTACGTTTTATAGCTTACATTAAGTCAAATTTTAGTTATATGTCAATTACTCTACCAAGTAAATCAATTCATGAATTACATAGAAACAAACGTGTATTAATTATGAGTACAAGCAAAGTCCCTGTGGAATCGACATTCAATCTTATTGTTTCTTTATTACTTGGACAAATTAGTACGCTTGCCGAAGTGTTAACAAGTTTTTGGCGTCGTTGCCGGGAAATTTTTTACTTGTACTCAGTACTTATATACTGTTGTTTTTTAAGTAATTATTTTTTATTCTTTGACTCTTTGTCTTTGTTACGCCTACTTTATTTCATTCATTTACTTATTTATTTTTACGCGTAAATTTTTTTTTTTTTCTAAAATATGATGATAGTTCATAATTTAATTAGAGTTTATTTAAAATGTGAAAAACACGTGATGAAACGTAGTGAGCTTTATCTAACATCAGTAAAGGTTAAACATACATACGCGTCTATTGATTATAGTACTGTCCAAAATACATATTTAGACATAATACAAACAGTCCAAAGTCTTCAAAATACATATCAAAACAAACAAAATATCACAAATCTTCCAGTTCATCTTCTCAGCACGTCCAGGTTCTACTGTTCATCTGCTCGCTCAAAATAAATTTTGAGGTCATTGCAGGTGTCAAACCACAGACACGAATCGGGTAAGTTTATGTTAACCATAATTAAATAAAGCATTTAAATCAAAATTACATAGATATATACATATATATAAGTCACACGAAAATTTTTTAAATTAAGCACAGGGTGTCCAACTTTGCAACTTTTCACCTTATGGCCATGGTCAAAATAGCTCAACATGGAATTAGATCGATCGAGTCAGGATAGGTCCGTGTTGCAATAGGACTCACACCCACACAACATGTGATCATCATGGGCAGGTGTTTTCCCCACTGACCTTATCCCCAAGTTCAGCCACCATATGT